>OZ010792.1:558349759-558577759 GCA_963932465.1 Maratus speciosus
TCGTTTGTGGACAAATAATACCTAGCATGCAGTACAATAATAAAATTATTTTATAATGGTTTCTCATTTATCACGAAAAAAGATTTTTTGTGAATAATGAAAAATAATGAAAAATAATTTATGCACGAGAGGGCTAATCTATCTCTATCGTGTGCACTTAAAACAGTATAAATAGTTACCATTTGTTTCGAGGAATATTGCATAAAAAAATTAAAACTTCATCAATAAATAAATGAAATAATGTAAATAAAAGACAAAATTTCACAGACAGATAATCGAACTATTCAAAAAGGCAGAGATAAATGGCGATCTTTGGCGATTTCTTCGGCAATTAACTTCTGACATGCGATTAGTGCGAAATTATCGCTTTTAACAAATTTCAAAACTTTATTACATTTTGATATTTCTCATATAAAAATGCTTTCTGATGTTGATAGTGGATAATTTAAAAAATATATTAAACGTAAAAACCTATTACAGTTTTCGATTTAAAAAAATATTTTTTTCACCCCTGTTCTGTAACCCGGGAAGCCCTGGTTGGATCAAGAAATATATATACAGTAGAACCTCTTTTATCCGAAACTCTTTTAACCGAAACTCTCGGTTAACCAAAATCCCTTTTAAAGTTTTTTTTCTTTGCTATCACATTTCTTGTGTGCAAAATCCATTTTGAAAGCCTTTTTTTTAAAAAAAACTATTATATTCCTTGTGTGTAAGCGGTCCTTTCTGAACTACGAGTACATATAAATATTTTCTATCCGCTTTCTTAGAGTTTCTTCGAATTTAACTTGAGATCCTGTAAGCTGCGGAGTGGAACGAAGAAAATGAATAAGCAATTCTGAAACTTTTGAAGGTTTTGCAAAAGTTTTGGCAGGGTTGGAACAGCAGAAAGACTATGATACTAGGGAACTAATAATATTAAAAAACTCCGTGATAGAGCTTCAAAGCAAAGGCAATCGAAACTGCGACAAACAAAACATTTTTTCAATCCCTTGTGATATATGTAAAAGGTACTTAATTTTAAAATTAAAATTCAGGTAATTTATTCTTGTTTCTATTTTGCTAGTGCTTTATTTTTATTGAGCACTTGTTACCATAAAAAGAAATATTGCATTTATTTCACCTTAATCTTAAAATTGAAGCATTCTTGATTATCCGAAAATTTCGATTTTCCGAAACAGGGTCGGTCCCAATTACTTCGGATAATCGAGGCTATACTGTATTAGATATTTGAGAAAGCCTTGACACGTGTTACGAAAACGTCACATAAAGCAGGTAAAACAATGAAAAAACAATCGAACCACTTGCATGTTTCATTTTTTTTTTTTGGCTCGTAGAATTATTAATTATTATTAGAAAATAAGAATTAATAATTTCATGAGCCAAAGAAATCGAAACATGCAAAATTGTTCGGATTTCTTTTCTTTGTTTTGCTTGCTTTATGTGACGTTTTCTTGACGCCTGTCAAGGCTTTCTCAAATATCTAGGGGGCGCTGGTTGAATATTCCAGAATTTTTAATGAAATGAAAATGCGAGACCACTCCCTTTTGAAAAATCATCTATTTATAATCAGGGTTTGTACGGGTCCTGAAATTTCCAGACCAGGAAATTCTTCGGTACCAGTATTTTCTTACAGAAAATCTCTCCTTAAATAAGTCGTAATTTCGGGCGTTTAACCTAGATTTATTTTTCTAAAAAAAAAATAAATAAATAAATAAAATAAAAAAAATAAATAAATAAATACTGATATTTCTCCTGCAAAATTCCGTGAAACGTATAAACCCTGATAATATATAGAAAAAGTGTCATAATGTCATTAAAGTACATGATTTTTCATTTACAGCATGTGACTAAATAAATTGATAAATTTACGACAAAAGACAAAAAATGAAAAACCACCGTTTCAATTTTTCACTTTTAGGTATTTTAAAACAATCAAAACTGATTGGTTAATAATTAGGATGAGCGAAGCGAATCCTGTACTAGGCTACACAAATTACATTGTGTCGTACTCTTTACAAAGAAACTAGTCAGTATTTTGACTTGGAATTAAACATAAGAATAAACTATGATCTGTAGATTTTCACAATATTATTCTTTTAACAGAATAACCTTGAAAAATTATTATTTTAATTAATTTATTTTACACGTTTTTCCATTACGGACGCATTTTTGCAAATAAAAAATGAAACAGGTATATTTTCAGAAGAAAACATAAATCATGGAGTTAGTAATCATAGATAGAATCATGATTAAATAAATAGTTTCACGATTTCTTTTATAAAATTTTTAAAATACTTTTTTATGAAAATTATAGCATACTTTTAATGAATTAAAATTTGTGAAAATTCAATCATTTACATTCAATTATGAAAGTATTATCAGTGTTAAGAATTCAAATACACAATTTATTTTTATTATGTGAAATCCTTTACGCAGACGATACTTACGCACTTTAAAAGAAATATATTATGATTTTTTTTTTTTTTGTAAACTGGCAACGAACGAATTGTAAACAAATAAAATTAATTGTTAAATTCGTTATATCATAAATAAAAAAAATTCCGATGAAATTCTTAGTTATTTGGTTGAATTTACATTTCTAAAATTAAAATGCACCAAAACATCAAGTAACATTTTTGCTTAATAAATATGAAAAATAATATAAAAAAATATTGTTGCTTTCGAATATTTATCTTATTAAATAATGCTTCGCGAATTCAAACAAAGCATGGCTTTTGCTAGTTCATATAAGTAGTAATTTTTCGAGTTGAGTGAAAATGTGTGTTCACTCAGCTGTAAAAATTATCTTTCATTCTATCTTGAAAAACTCATGCCTCAAACATATGTTGGAAAGAAACATGACATCACAAATAATACAAACAAGATAATTTTGTATGTGAAGCACGAAACGGGACAGAAAATAAACTCTACACCAATACTGATACAGAAAGTTATCGATTAAAAAAATCTGACATACACAGATAAAACGAGCAGAAATAATATTTAAATCTACGGCAAGATATTAAACAAAAAAGTTAGAAAATAATATGTAGACCAATGCAACAAAAACTAAAACTAAGGTAAAAGATATTTTTCACCTAGCAATGTCTCAAATTTAGAATTCTAAACAAATTTTATTTTTCAGTCTCAAGCAATACAACAATGCATCAACACGAAACAAGACACTAAGACACAACTTGCGGGAAAAAGCAATGTTCTGATCTTCCTACACACGATGTGCTAGAAGTACACCAAACCAGATACTTATATAACAGAATAAATAATACTGTTGCATCGTGTCTGTTTTCAATTTTGAGTTCAGATATGCTGAAATAACTTTATTCTACCAGTTAGGATGAAAAAAAAATGTAATGCATATGAAAAGAATGTCGCAAAGATATGAAAAAATGCGGATGGCAAATAGTATTAAACAAATTTCATATCTCCTGGTAAATTAAACAGGAATATATTTTCCAGGCAAGATATTAGATAGATAATTTTACAATAGTTTGTAGACAGATAATATTATTTATTAAATAATTCCTTTGACTATGTAGTTATATTGGTTAATATAGATAATCGTTTTCAGAGCGTTAGGACTTAACACTTTATGTAAGTTGTTTCCCTTATATATTTTATTTTAAAGTTTTTATACTTTTAGTTATTATTTTCAGTTATTATTTATCTGTTTAGGAAGAAATTGGGTTCTTTAAAGTATCCTTCACAAAATTTTTCATTTCAAAACAGGACCCTTCACAAAATTTTTCATCTCGAAACAGGACCCTTCACAAAATTTTTTATCTCAAAACAAGAAAAGCTTTTATCTATTTAGTTATTCTTTTCAGTTATCATTTATCTGTTTAGGAAGAAATTGGGTCCTTTAAAGTAACCTTCACAAAATTTTTCCTTCCAAAACAAGACCCTTCAGAAAATTTTTCATCTGAAAATAGGGAAATTTTTTATCTAGTTAGTTATTATTTATCTGTTTAGGAAGAAATTGACCTCTTTAAACGACCCTTCACAAAATTTTTCATTTCGAAACAGGACCCTTCATAAAAATTTACAAGTTTTTATCTATTTAGTTATTAATTTCAGTTATTATTTATCTGTTTAGGAAGAAATTGGGTTTTTTAAAGGATCCCTCACATAATTTCTCATTTCAAAACGGGACCCTTCATAATTTTTTTTATCTCAAAATAAGACCCTTCACAAAAATTTTCAGCACAAAACAGGGCCCTTCACAAAACTTTTCATCTTAAAACAGGATCCTTCACAAAATTCTTTGTCTTAAAAAGAGGACTTACACAAAAATTTTCTATCGCTAAACTGAATCTTTCACAAATTTAATCTCATTTAAATGTAAAATCTGAACAGTCACTTTTACACATATAAAAATATATATATTTCACATATCTTCTTTAAAATGGATAAACAAGAACCTGAATGTTACGATTATTTCAAATTCGAAAAATTATGACTAGATTTTTCACACAACGTAAAAAGCTGTTCATAATTTCACATAAACAGGACCCTGGCAAAAAAGTCTGGACAGACCCCCGATTTTACTATCAAGTTTTTTTAATTTCTCAATATGTTTTATTAGTTGGTGCAGACATAGTTCATGGATAAAGGAAACATAAATAAAATTCGAATCTTAAGAATTAAGATTTTCCAAGAAATGTTTACAAATATTTTGTAAACCAATGTAACAGGAACTAAAGTAAAATGTATTTTTCATATAGCAATGTCTCAAATTTAGAATTCTAAACAAATTTCCTTTTTCAGACGCAAGCAATGCAACAATGCATCAACACGAAAAAAGACATTAAGATATAACTTGGGTGAAAAAACAATGTTCGGATCTTCCTGCAGACAATGTGCTAGGAATACACGAAACCAGATAGTTACGTAACGGAATAAATAATAGTGTTGTATAGTGCCTGTTTTCAATTTTGAGTTCAGATATGCTGAAATAACTTTATTTTACTAGTAAGGATGAAAAAAAAAATGTAATGCATACGAAAAGAATGACGCAAAGATATGAAAAAATGCGGAAGGCAAATAGTATTAAATAAATGTCCTATCTGCTGGTAAATTAAACAGGAATATATTTTCCAGGCAATATATTAGATAATTTTATAATGGTTTGTAGACAGATAATATGGTTTATTAAATAATTTTTCTGTCTATGTAGTTATACCGGTTAATAAAGAAAATTATTTTTAGAGCGCTAAAATTAAACAGGAATATATTTTCCAGGTAAAATATTCCTAGAGAGATAGTTTTATAATGGTTGTAGAAGTATAGTGTGGTTTATTAAATAATTTCAATATCTATGTAGTTTTATTTGTTTACATTTTATGTAGGTTTTTTCTTCCCATACATTTTTTTCAAAGTTTTTATCTATTTAGTTATTGTTTTACGATCATGTTATTTAATTTCTCAATATTTTTTATTAGTTGGTGCAGACATACATGGTAAATCAAACATAAATAAGATTCGAATCTACGATAAGGTTTTCCAAAAAATGTTTAAAAATATTTTGTAAACCAATGCAAAAGGAACTAAGGTAAAAGATATTCTCAAATTTAGAATTCTAAGCAAATTTTCTTTTTCAGTCGCAAGCAATACAACAATGCATCAACACGAAAAAAGACACTAACATAAGATACAACTTGGGTGAAAAAGCAATGTTCGAATCTTCCTGCAGACAATGTGCTAGGAATACACCAAACCAGATACTTACGTAACAGAATAAATAATACTGTTGTACCGTGTCTGTTTTCAATTTTGAGTTCAGATATGTTGAAATAACTTTATTTTACTAGTAAGATGAACAAAATTTAATGCATACAAAAAGAATGCCGCAAGGATATGGAAAAATGTGGAAAGCAAATAGTATTAAATAAATTTCATATCTGCTGGTAAATTAAACAGAAATGTATTTTCCAGGTGAAATATCTCCAGAGAGATAGTTTTACAATGGTTGTAGAAGTATAGTGTTGTTTATTAAATAATTTCAATATCTGTGTAGTTTTATTTGTTAATACAGATAATTTGTTTTTAGAGAGTTGGGACTTTACATTTTATGTAGGTTGACATTAAATTTCCTCTTATATATTTTATTTCAAAAATTTTATCCATTTATTTATTATTTTACCATATTGCTATTTTAATTTCGGAATATTTTTTATTAGTTGGTGATCTCTATTTTTTAGGGTTTCGTTCATCTGACGAAACCCTATTCGTCTCACTCCTCTGTCTGTCTGTCACACAGCCCGTTCTCAGAAACTATGTATGTTGGAGACTTGAAATTTTGATAGTTACAGCCGAACACCTCACATCAAACGACAAAGCATAAGATTTTGAAAAAGTTTTATATTTACCCGTCTAGGCTGTAACTTGTGTACTATAAGCAATTTTTCTAACCTCCATTATTTTCACCCGGGGGGTACTTTTCTAACTTTTGCCGACACCCCTTTGAACACTGTTTCATATTATGCGCTCATAGCCTTACATATTTTAGTTCCACTTTTTACCGCCAGTTGGCGACTAACTATCTCTAGTGCTATGGGCCCGATCCCTTCAACTAATATATCTACGAATAGGTTGTAAAACGGAGTTTCGTTCGGATAGAGGTTTGTTTAGAATAGAGTGTGCCCCCTGGTTGCGAAATGTGGAACTAACAGATTTTGAAATAGGATAAAATGTTTTGAAAGGAATATTAAACGAAACCCTCTGTGCAATCTGCAATCACACTTACCCATTTGTTTTTCTTCTCTTTTTTTACGAGATAATAACACGTACCCATATCTACTATAAAATTAGAAACTTTTCGAACCACTGGAACATTTATAAAGGAAGCAAAATATGAAAACTCTATTCTGAATATCATGGATCACATAAAAATACTTTATTACAGGGACGGCGAACAGTCCAGTGTGTCATAAGTGGCGTGCGATAGAATATTTTTGGCACGCTGTTGATTGAAGTTCTACAACAAAATAGGATGATATTAACACTATTTCTTCTGGTGTCAAACGGTACCTTTTAAAAGTTTTGATTTATTTTTATTTTGCTCGTAGTGTTTGAATGTAACAAGCATAAAAAAAATAAAAGCATTCTCCAATGTATTAAAAAGGATTTGTAATTGTTTCAATCTAAAAATCTATTATAGGGATGGCGAACCCATGTCCAGTGTGTCATAAGTGGCACATGACGAAATACTTTTGGCACGCTGTTGATTGAAGTTCTAGAACAAAATAGGATGGTATTAACACTATTTCGTCCGGTGTCAAACGGAACCTTTTTAAAGTTTTGATTTATGCTTATTTTGCTCGTAGTGTTTGCATGTAATAAGCATAAAAAAAAATTCTCCAATGTATTAAAAATGATTTGTAATTGTTTCAATCTAAAAATTACTAATGAAAAGACACAAATCGCAATCTTTTAACCCTTACCGGCGCGGAGTAATTCTGTTTAGAAACTGATGAAATGGTGGACTGACACCAGAATTTATAAACAAATTTATTAGAAAATACAAACTTGCCTATTTCCAAGTACGTTATAAAAGGAAA
Organism: Maratus speciosus; assembly: GCA_963932465.1. Lineage (NCBI taxonomy): Eukaryota > Metazoa > Arthropoda > Arachnida > Araneae > Salticidae > Maratus > Maratus speciosus. The sequence continues at coordinate 558,357,340 of OZ010792.1, forward strand.
ACTTTAATAAAATATTCTTGGTGCCAGTAAAATAAACATTAGGTGTCCCTTTTTAAGGACACCGCCCGCGAAAGGGTTAAAAGGTGTTACTTGATACCGGTAGAAAAGTGTTAAGCTGCGTTTGGACTATCCTGCAAAAGATCGTCTAGGAAAAGCCATAATTTTTATCTTTGAAGTAAGGAGCAGTATACTTTTTCTACGCGATTTTCTCCCCAAACAACAGTCATAAAACTGTCAACGTGGGTTGGCGTCCAGTTTCGCCATGCAACTCCCTATCCTTGTCCTGCAAAACCCATTAGTCATCAAATGCTCCGACTACCGGGAACAAACGTGCCGAAGGGTGACTGCAAGAAACTAGATGGTGTGTACGCAGCCTTAAACAAAATACAAAAATTTCAACAAGCTAAGCTTTTCTAATCTTTTTTACATTTTTCTGAAATTAAAGAAATTGAAATGCAACTAACTGAATTCTAATCTATTTCAATTATGGACTCAATAATTTATCAAATTCATACCTGTTAACGTTCCGAGGTTTCTTTTGTTTTTTCAAATCAAATCAAATCTAACCAGAAAGTATAGTTATTAAAACAATTGTTAAATAACGACATAGGAACAGGAAACATTTCATTAATAAATTTCTAATTGAAATTATACGTGTATGAATTTAAAAAAAACCCGGAAGAAAAACAACCCTAGAGGAGGCTACTTCACTTAAGCTAAAACGCCCGCTCTCTAATGTTAATCCTATGGAAGGAATTTTTAAAAACAGCTCATTTGCATTCTGATATTTTAAAATGATTTTTTTGCATTGGCTAGCTGATATCGATCTCTACGAAGACCGTTATTTTTTGCTTTTTCGTTTTTTTTTTTTTTAAGTATACTGTTACTTTTGGATCCGGTTTCGAAAGTGAAAGTATCCCCATGAAAAAATTGCAAAGAAAATCGAAAAAGTAAAAAACGGCCTTTGTAGAGATCGACCTCAGCTATTCGATGCAAAATCGTAATTATTACCTATGCTCTGTACATAGGGTAATAAGTTTTGTAACCTGGGAAACCTGGATAAGTTAGGTCTCCTAGTTTAGTTAAAATTCAAAAATGAATTAAAAAAAACAACACTTATTCTATCTTGAAAAGTCCTTTCCGTAAGAAATGATGAAAAGAAACAATTTTGTATGCTAAGCACGAGGTGAGTAAAAAATGCACTTCTACACCAATAACTAAAACAAAAGTTTAACTAAAAAAGTTATCTTACATTCATGATAAATCGAACAGAAACTAGATTCAAAGCAACACCTGACCAATTAAATTCGGTTTTACTGCACTTTTTTAAACTTCTAAACATCGCATAATTTCAATTTTTTACACCATCTTATTAAAAATAAAAGTATTTTCAAATGCAACTTGTTTGAAAACTGTATTTCAGTTTACTGAGTTTTTATGACTTTTAAAAATAATTTTCAAGCATGTTTTTTTTTAATTATTATTTTTTTAACTACCACCCAATTAAATCAATCCGATTTTAGAAGATTAACACGTTTGCACTTGAAGCAATGTTAAACCTCTCGCTGCGTAATTGTTTTATCAAAATAGCTTCAAAAATTGCGTATCTAACCCCTTCGCGATGAGCATCTTTTAAGAATTTTTATTCTTTTGCCACCGGTTTTTCAAACCAAAAATTTTTGTCTAATTTAATAGAGGAAATGCTCCGGTTAAATAAGGCAAAATTTACAATTTAAAAATAACTGGTGGGAATAATCAAGGAGGATGAATTAAGACGGAAAAACGCATGTCCGAGAAAAACTTGGGTTGCGCAAATTTTGCTACTTTTACGTTGCCCAATGAAATCTCGGGTTGCGCAGCGACAGGGTTAATAGCTCAGCATTTGTTTGCGACTATTATTTCATAACAAAATTTAAATTTCACTAAAAAGTTAAATAAATAATACACAAGTTTAACAGATGCGTAATGAAACTATGCAATTAAGTACAGAATAATCAGAATGAATGATAGGAAAGTAATATCGTTTTTAGTAAGGGACTGTACTTATATAACGTTATCAACTTTTTTAGTAATTTTTGACCTTCTCTACCCCTTACGATATCATACGTTATCATCCCTCGACCCCCCACCCCCACCCCCGTAATGATATCGTTATGAATGTCTAAAAATTATTTTCATTTTTGGAATCTTTCGCTTTTGTTTCGAGTGATATACAACTATGGTTACAATTATATTTCGCATACTTCATTGATTCAAATGAGGAGAAGTTAATAAAATATCACTTTATATATGAAATAACCTTATCTCAAACAACACTTAAAAGAAATTTTACTATTTAAAAGTATTTAATAATAACTTTTTGTTACGTAATGGATTCAACAGTAATAATGTCTTCTTGCACTTGCCCACGCACGGTTGTGGGGTGGGGGTGGGGTGGGGTGGGGGGGATGCAGACAGAAGAACTTCTCAACAAAATACGCGGACAAGATTCTTTCTCTTTTATTTACTTGTGAACATGAGTATCGTTTCAAACATGTATACTTCGCATATTGTTTCTCAAACAGCGGATTATAATATGCATACCCATATGACAGAAGAAACAGTAATGCCAAACGTTGGGATATTCCACATTTTAGAAATAAATAATTTCATAATCATTTAATGATTTTAATAATTGCTTTATATTTTCATAAAAACAGATTAACAGTTTAAAAAAAGATAACATACTCTTTTGATGCAAAGACCAAGTTGCAAATAAAAAGAGAAAATATTGGTTGAATAAAAAATGATAACGATATCAAAAAACAACCACCCCTCCCCCTAAAGATATCTATAAGGATATCACGTGCCAGACCCTTCCCCTCCCCCATAAAATGATAACGTTCTTTTTGCATAAACCCTAAACTTAAAAAACACTATTATTTGAATGCATAATTGATATTTTTCCCACATAAAATTTATTACGGTTTAACTGGTGGTCAATTTAAAAAATATATTAAATATAAAAAACATACCAGAGTCTTCAATTACAAATAATTCTCACCTATGTTCTGTATAGAGGGTAGTACAATCTGAAACCCAGGAAACCCGGTTAGGTCTCCCAGTTTATACAAAATTCTAAAAATGAAAAGATACTCTTTCTATTTTGAAAAATCATTCCCGTAAGATATGTTGGAAAGAAACATCGCAAATAATATAAACATTTTTGTATGCGAAGCACGAGCGGTGTAAAAAATAAACTTCTACATCAATAAACTGAAACAAAAATTTAACTAAAAAAGTTATCTTATATTCATGAATAAATCGAACAGAAAATAGATTCAAAGATATGGTAACATTTGTCTATGGTAATAAAAATGAAAGCTGTTGATAAATATTTTTTACATAAAAGTCTGCAACTAAATAATTATAGCACTTTAAATAGATAAAATTAGATAGATAAAATTTAGATAGATTAGATAGATTAAATAGATAAAATTAAAAAAATTGCATCACTTTAAATAGATTAAATTTAGATAGATTAAATAGATGAAAAAAAAAAAAAAAGAATTTTCCTGAACGTTTTAAGCGTTATGAAGAACATCTGAAAATGCCCTATGTGCATTCTATATTAATTAAAATTTCCAATATTTTTCATGCAAGTTTGTTAATATATACAAATAAAACTGTGCATAGTTTTTTAAAACTAAATATAATTGGAAAAATTAAAAGTACTACCGTAATTTCCGGCGTATAATCCGCGGATCAAACAATCATGTTTCAACCCAGAAATTTTATTTAATAAAATGTAACTTGTTAAATCGCGGTAAATATTTCACTACAATTATTAAATAAAATTTCTGGGTCCAAACATGATTGTTTGATCCGCGGATTATATGCCGGAAATTACGGTAGTTGATTTCACAAATACGAAGCAATAATTCTGAAAATTTAATAAAATTAAAAAAATATTTTTTTTCTTATCTTTATATTCAAATATAGAAAATTCGATGCACAGTTTAATTTGTATATATAAACTAAACTTGCATAAAAATATTGGGGATTTTAATTGGTATGGAATGCCCATGGGGCTTTTTGGAAAAGTTTTTCATAACTCTTAAAGTACTGAGGAAAATTCCTTATTGTTATAATTTTTTTTTTAATTTCTTGTGTGATAAATATATGCCATAATTCATATAGTGTGTGCCCTTGAATAGCGTTTAAAGTGCAATTAAAATAAATAAATAAATAAATTAGTTTGAAGGTCCTTTGTCCCCTCAGCATGTAAAAATTTAAAGCTCGTTTCAACCTTTTTGGGACACCCTTTATATGTTACTGGAAACATGCGATATTTTATGGCTTTCGTTTAAAAGTGCAGAAAAACCTCGTTTATCCGAAACTCTTTTAACCGATACTCACGATTAACCAAAATCCATTTTTAAAGCTTTTATATATATATATATATATATCACATTCCTTGTGTGCAAAATCCATTTTGAAAGCTTTTTTTTTTTTTAACTATTATATTCTTTGTGTGCAAGCGGTCCTTTCCGAACTACGATTACATATAGATGTTTTCGATCCCCTTTCTTAGAGTTCCTCAAGTTTGAATTTAACTTGAGCTTGAGCTCCCGTAAGTTGCGGAGTGGAACAAAGAGAACAAACAAATTAGAAATTCTGAAGCTTTTGAATGTTTTGAAAAAGCTTTAGCATGGCTGGAGCAAAAGAAAGACTATGATTCTGGTGAACTAATAATATTAAAAAATTCCGTTGTAGTAAACTCCGCTTCAAAGTAAAGGCAATCGAAACTGCGACAAACAAAACATTGTTTCAAACCCTTGTGATATATGTAAAATGTACTTAATTTCAAAATTAAAATTCAGGTGATTTATTCTTGTTTCTATTTTGCTATTGCCTTATTTTTTATTAAGTACTTGTTACCATAATAAGAAATACTGCATATATTTCTCCTTAATCTTGAAATTGAAGCATTCTCGATTATCCGAAAATTTCGATTTTCCGAAAGAGAGTCGGTCCCAATTACTTCGGATAATCGAAGTTCTACTGTAATGATTAAAGTACGCATAGTTGAAGAAAATTCAATAAATTTTAAAGAAGTCAATTCTCTAATTTTAATAAATTGGCAGAATGCAATCATATATCATCAGCAATAATTCGATATGTTTTGAAATGCAATGCAATTAGGGATTTTTCGTTTCTTTTCTTTCTAACACACAATGGAAATGATTATATTGTGAGCCACGATCAAGTATGTATGTCCCTCACGTGCGCTAAGAGGGGTAAAGTAATAAGATTTCATCCTTCCCCCCCCCCCCTTTTCAGCAAAATTGCAAAGACGCGAACTTTTCCTGGTAATAGACACACTGGCTGAATAAAGATGTATTTGCGTTTTGAATTTTAAAAAGTGAAAAAAGTAATTTTAGTTAGATATAATATTCGTTTAAACAGTTTCACCAAAAATTATATCTGATATGTAAATGTTTTGACCAAATTATGCAAAAAGTTACCTAATCAGCAGTCTGATGACATAGTAAAAGAAAAATACATACTCCATGTCTGCATATGAATTTTATATGCGGGTTTACAAGAAACATAGGGTGTTCCAAAAAGTCACTGACACATTTTAAAATTCAATATAAAATCGAGTAATTGTCGTACAGAAGTGAGGTTTGGGCTAAAATGCTTCGCGTGATAAAAAGTTTACTTCATGCGAATAAAAAAAATAGTTCCAAACTTCAATCATAGATGGCGCCAATTGTCCGTATGTTTCATTTCAAACATGCGTTTTTTCTAATTTTCAGATTAGTTTCTATTTGGTTCCGATGTACCAACCTATACAAGCAGTTTTTTCGCTGGGAGTCATCATTTCTGTGTCACAGCGTCAAAACTAATTTGAAAATCAGAAAACAACACATGTTTGAAATCAAACATACGGCAGGTGGCGTCATCTATGACCGATGTTTGGAACTAATTATTTTCTTTCGCTTGAAGAAAACTTTTCATCGTGAGACGCATTTTAGTCTAAATCGCACTCCTGTACGACAATTACTTGATTTTATATTGAATTTTTAAATCTGTCAGGAACTTTTGGGACACTCTGTATTATATTCTTTAAGACGGTTAATTGCTCAACAGACGCGAAACTTTCTGAGAAATTTTTAAACGTGAAGGCATAAAAATAGCAGGCGGACTATTGAAGCGATTTGGAATCGAATGGCATTTTCCATTTTTTGACAAATAAATTACTATCGAGTTGTTAGCAATTTTTTATTTCACATGACGACGGGTTTTCTCCTGCTTTCCCGCATTGTCGCATACAAAAATCCGCTTCAAAACGTTCACTTTGGGAATATTTTCAGGAAGATCTTTTGACTTACAAAAAAAAAAAAGGGCAAACGCTATTCAATTACATAGTTTCTGAATAGGAACTCTTGCCAATTGCATAGTTTTCCGAAGATAAACGAATTCAGAGATGTGTCAGAAAGCAGTTTTTTTGGATTTGAGAACAGTCTTTAAGGGCACTTGAAACTCTTAAAATGTCGAAAAGTGAAAAAAAAAAACAATTTTTAAAGGCAGTAACAGATGCACATTTCTTCTTTCATTTCATGTTTTTGCATGTCATAAAGGAAAAAATAATTTTTTATAGGCATATTTAAACATGTCAAGAAGAAAATGGGAACTATAGGTGGGCATGATTGCAAAGAAAGCCTCTATATGCAAAACAAAAATTTTAGGTACTTAATTATACTTGAGAATCTTGAGCTTACACTGAACTTAAAAAAAATGTTTATTCATAGCATGATTATGTTTTAAAAACAAAATTGTAACTTTCTTACCTAAAAATTTCAAAATTTAGCAATATAAAAACAAGTTTTTTTTTTTTTTTTTTTTTTAACGATGAAAATTTAGGTTCATTTTATAGAAGCTACAACACTATATATCTTGAAAATTTCATGGGGAAAAATATTGAAAAGTTTTTTAACTACCTTTCGTGCAATGCCCCAAAATCACATTTTGAGAAAAATGAGTTGAAAGGTCTCTCTTTGAAAATATTCCATATTGAACAACTAATAAGAGTGTCATTCATTTTGTTTAAAAGTGTTCAGAAATTATTATTCTTTAATATATATGTAAAAAATGTCCGATTAACGGGTGTATATATTTCTGTGTAATTCGTAATATTATTGGTGCAAGTAAACATAATAAAAAAAAACTTGAAGACTTGTGGAGGAAGTAGTAAAATAATTTAACTGGGGGACTTCTTCATGAGCCAAACATCATTTATTAATTGATTCCAACTTATATGGGCGTGGGACGTTCGAAGGAAGCCCCGGGAGCCGTAAATATTAATGCGAAACTTATATTTTCAGCAGCTCAAAACTACCTAAATCCGTGTGTTTGGCGTGCCTTTCGTCTTTTTGTTCAGAACTTGGAATGTTTTCCAGCAGGGGGCGGAGGTTTCAATTTCGGAGAATGCTAAACTTTAATTGGGTAATTATCTTTTTATTGATATTTGAGCTTTGTGAAGAAACAATGTTTGACCGGGCTCGGACGCATCACTAACCGTAGATAAAACAAATTTGCGCTAACCTCAGCATTTTTTGATTAAAATTTATATCGGAAAGTGATATCTGTCGGGCTAGGAAAAGAACTTAAAAAGGGGCAGATTCAGAATTAAATATTAAAGGTTATAAAAAATTTAATTGGATTTTAATTTAAATTTTTGATTTAAAATGGTGCTTTCATATTTTAATACTTTCATATATATATTTTTTTATTTTGTTTAAAAATTGAATTTTTTGAAGGTTTAAGAATTCTAAGACCCCTTAATGTTATCAAAATGACTAGTTTTGAATTTTTTCATACATTAAATAAATAAAAAAAAAGATAATAAAGTGATGAACACACTGGATAAATAAATGCAAAAACTTTTTCTCTCTGAATCAATTACAGTCTTCCTAATCCACATCCTAATCCAACATAAGTCAATTTTGATCATTTAAAACATTCTTGGTCCCCCTTATGCAGAAATAATAAATTATAAAATAAAGACTTTGAAGCAAAGAGTGTGAATAACAGTAAGCATGCCGATCGTTAATATGTGTGGAAATGTTTCATTGTATGAGCACCTTCCTGGAAAAAAGTGCCAAGCTTGGCGCAGTACCAAATTTAGATTGCATGATCAGTCTTGTCTTTTGACAGAAATTTTCATGGAAATCATTTAAAAATTGTCAACAGCTAAAGCTTTCAATTATTTTTGTAAATAGAAGTTTAGAGAAAACTGTAGTAGAAGATTGTGAAAACATATTAAGGAAATAATTCCGGTTAACAGTTACATAGCAAAATTTGTTTAGATTGAATTGTTTTGTAATTTGATGTAAAGAAAAAAAAGTAAAGCATAAGAAATCAGGTATACATGGGGTAAAATGGGTACTCAAAATTGAGTAAAAAGTATTCAACTTTAAATACGTCACATGCTCGAAATAGCTCCGATCCAAATGTACTCAAAATTGAGAAACACATGTATTCATTTTTGATTCCATGGTTGTTTTCAAATATGTATCGTTATGTACTACCCCCCTAAAACTAAAAATTAAAGTAAAAATGTATTGGCATTTATTTCCCTTTCAAAGTTATTAAGAAGAAACGTTTAATTAATTATTAGAATATAATTAAATATTAATATGATGTAATATAATAATTAAATATTAATATAATATGATATAATATAATAATTAAATATTAATAGAATAGAATATAATTAAATATTAAAGTGGAAAATAGGAAAATTATTAACAAGATACTCAAATTGAATATTTTTATGGCAAGAGCATTATTTTCCAAGCACTTTTAAATTATTTTAAAATACTGTGCATAATTTGATATTTACATTAATATACATCATTTATGCCGCCATAAATGAAATAAACCGTTACAGGGTACAAAATTATCATTTTGTTTGGGTTTGATAACATGTGATGGTTCAAAATTGAGAAAGCATAGATTCATTTTTGATTCAAAATTACTCAATTCGAAATGAGTACATCGATTTACTCATTTTTGAGTACTTCATTTTTTTTTCAGTGTAGTAGTGTCAAAGAGCATAATCCAAATTATTTCAGTTTACAAAATTTATTACCGAATATTAACTATGAAATATAAAATTTAATTTACATTATGTATGAAAAGAAGAACGTAAAAAAATGTTCATTTACTAACTTTTTATGAAACATATTTAACTGTCACTGAAGTTATTATCTACGAGATTATCAATAAGAGGAAACATTATTTTCTCAACTGAGAAAAGAAAATAATTATAATGAGAAGGATTTATTTTTCTCACAGAAAAATTTTACGCAAGAAAAGCATTTTATAAATAAAAGTTTTTGAGAACTACTACTTTTGAATTTTATTTTTAAATATTAGTAACTTGAAAAACAATACTTTAATGATACCTTGAGAACATTCTCAAAAAAGTATATTTCCCCGTCCAACAAAGCGAAATGTTTTGGCACATTTTATGACTAATTTTAAACATAAGAGTATGATACTTTCAGACATGACTGTTGAAGGATTTTTAATCGAACAGTTGTTTCATCTTAAGATAAACGCATTACATCATGAATTACAAACGATTGTTGTCTCAGGATGGCAGTTATTTTTTATTTTTCTGTAATGTCGCATATAGAAATTAGGTTCAAAACGCATAATTTTGGCAAGCATTTTTTGAAAAATTTTCTGCCTTTACCGAAAAACGAACAAAAACAGCTATATTACTTTTTTTTTAAAGCCAGTTACGACTTTAGAATAAGCCTTAACTACAAAATCAGCAAATTTATAAATAATGCGGTAATATTAAAGCCTTTACTAATATTAATACTAATTTTAAAGCCTAAACAATGGTGCAGATGCAAATCATTTCAAAATAAACATACACGATTACATTTTCCCGCAAATTATAACAACACTAAAACTAAGCATCTTTTATCTTTATAAGTTATTTGTTTTAATAATTTAGTAATTATTAACTTTAACGTTTAGTAATTATTAACTGTAAACATGATTTATAGTTTTCTGGTCATCTGAATGTTATTTGCACTGATGAGAGTCTAAAACATAGCTCGAAACGTTTGCATTTTTAATTGCATATATGCAATTTTTTCTTGTATGTCTGATAAATTGTAATATATTTCTAATTTATGATAATATTTATTATAAAACAAGTAAGAAAAAATCATGCGTCAAGCATAGATTATCAAACACTTTCCAACATATTCATAATAATGTAACAAAACTGCACTGTTTAAAAAATTAAAATATTACGTCTAATTCAACCCTATGGAAACGCATAATACATTTCAAAACCCAATTTCAGCTGTTCCCATCCACAATCGAAAAATTATGCGAATTTTTTCAGCAGCCCTGTATAGGATTTATAGATATGAATCTATTAGCCACATGGAAGCCAAAATTTAGTTCACTTAAGAGATACATATACTTCAGTTGAAAATTTACCTTCAGCAATTTCCTCTAATAAGGTACGTGAACGGTACGTGAATACTTTTGTGCAGCCCTGTATTTAAGGTATAGAATTTATATATAACAAGTAAGATGCAAAAAATTAATTAAGTTTAACAGCGCATACCGAATTTTAAACCGTGCACTCCAGCAATTATTACTCAAAGACAGTACTGTACTGTAACCGATTTCTTTTGTGTGTCCCTGTAAATGAATAAAAAATGCTATGAATGTCCTGTTTTAACGTGAACGTAGTGAAATTCAGTGATTTATATCAGTTTCAATACATTTGAAATAGCATCATGTCATTAAAATACTCTGCAAACGATTTTCCCCCATATACCATAATGTAATGGAATACTTTTGAGTGCGCCTGTAAATGAACGATTAATCCTACATACTTCATATACAATACCAAACATGCTTTGGTGACCCTAAATAACCTTTATCAATTTCATGAAAATCCGAGTATATTTACGGCAGTTATTCCCCATATACCATAATGCAATGGAATACTTTGAGTGCTCCTGTAAATGAACGATTAATCCTACATACTTCATATACAATACCAAACATGCTTTGGTGACCCTAAATAACCTTTACCAATTTCATGAAAATCCGAGTATATTTACAGGAGTTAGAGCTTGGACAGACGGACAGATGGCCGGACGGCCAGACAAACCGAATGCATAAACACTTCTCAACTTTGTTGGAAAGTGTTAAAAAGATAGCAGAACATATAGGTCATATAGGATAGCAGAACATATAGGTCATTCTTTTATAAACAATGGCGCAGATACAATTCATTTCAAAATAAACATACACTATTACATTTTCCTGCAAATTGTGATAATATTTATGATAACGAAAAATGTAAGATAGAAGAACATATGAATGTCAAACTACAAGTGTAAGAGTATACAATATACCATAAGCAGGCAGTTTGATACGTTTGCGAACAAAAATGAACTGAAAAATCCAGTTTGGATTTAAAAATAGTCTTTACTACAAAATCAGCTAATTGATAAATAATGCGGTAATACTATGGGTTTTTTAAAACCTCTATTTTCTTTTTTAAACAATGAGGTAGATGCAAATCATTTCAAAATAAACATACACGATTACATTTTCCTACAAATCGTAATAATATTTATGATAATTAAAAATGTGAGATAGAAGAACATATGAATGTCAAACTACAACAAAAACATTTCATTGAAATATTGAGATAATAGAAATAAAAGGAAAATAAAACTGAAAAAAAAAAAAAAAAAAAAAAAAAAACCTTTTTCCTTTTTTTTTTATCCAATCTCCAGAAATACAAGAGATTACTCGAGGGTAAGAATTAAGTTAGATTCGTTATCGTAAATGAAAGAAAATAAAAATTAAATAATCAAAAGAATCATTTGACGACTTATTTATTCCCGGATATTCTTTATTGATAGAAGCAAAAAATAAAATAATAGTTTTAATTTTTTTTCTTCCGGAACATTTTATTGTTTTCTCTTTTTATTAACTGTTAGATCCATCTAATATAATTTATCATCTTATACTTGAGAATATTTTTATTTCTTTCAGAAACATATTTATTTAATTGAATTTCAGTTTTAATTAAGAAAAATACATTTTATATTTTTAAGAAGCATCTCTATAAAAATTATAATGAAGAAAATATATCTTTTATTTCCTATAAAATGATAATATTAGTTTTGACGTCTGTAAAAATTATATAAAATAAATAGCGGACCGTTCTTTGAAAAAATTTTTTACATGTAAATGTATTAAATGCATGTTGCACAACATATTTATTTAAATATTTCTGTTGATATAATTTTTAATAAATGAAAATTTCTAAAGAACGAGTTTGATCCTCTTATTTATTTATTTAATTATATTTCTCTAAAACGTCCAAAAAGGTACATTTATATCTTTATAGCAAATAAATGAATTTCATCTAATATTTTGTTGACGAAATCTGACTTAACTATAACAATGACTTCGAAAACACTTCATTTATTTAACAATAATATTAACACGATTGTTCTAATTGGTAAATAAATCATATGAGAATCAAGTCTCATACGATTTATTTACCAAGTAGAACAATTGTGTTAATATTAATCTAGTGTAATTACGTATCCAGCGTAATTACGTATCCAGCGTTTACTGAAAATCTATTACATGTGATTTATTCTATTGAGCTAATTCATATATCAGACCAGATGCTATGATCAATAAGGTAGCTAGGTGAATTAAGTCCTCCAGATTTGTCCGGGATAGCTCAGTTGGCAGAGCATTGCCAGCTTCAGCCAAGAGATCCCTGGTTCGAATCCTGGCCCGGACATTTTTCGCTCGACTGGAAAATCACATCTCATACTTCATTTATATCTTTACTAGCAGTAATTAAATTTCGTCTAATATTAAAAAGCGTAAAAAAACCAACGTTTAAAAATGCACTAAAAATACATCAACAGCTGTTTCGAATCTACTAGCGAGATTCTTCTTCAGTGCAAGATAGGAAAAAAGGAACAGTGAGCTAGAAAAAGCAAGGCTGAGCAAAATGATAGACAGAGACGCGCTGGCTTATATACCCTATGCGGGTATATAAGCCATTTTAAGCGGGTATATAATAGAGATGAGTTCGGGCTCATTTTTTGGAGCCCGGGCTCGCCCGAGACCGACGATTTTAAACCCGAGCCCGCCCGAGACCGCCCTAGCCCGATACCAATCTTTACCAAAACATCTTTAACTATAATCGATTCCTTTCTCATAACAGTCTTCTGTGATTGACGTGAACCAGAAAAAGAACGTAAATTACAAAATTCACACCGTTATCTTAAAGGTCAGGTGCTTTTATATTAAAAGAAGAAACACTGACTGGTTGCTTTCTATTGGAATAACAAAGTAATTATAGTTACTTACGAAGCAAAGTGATCTCGTAAATCTACTACAGTGTTCTCAGCATGAGCAGAGTACATGACAAATAGATATAATAACCAGTAAAGTTATTTTCATATGAAGAACGATTATGACTCGTGCGCAAATATAAGATTAAATAATTTGCAAACCTCAAGCTAATTCTGGTCTACTAAAAATCGAAGGAAACATTATCTTTGCGTTAGATAACTAAATAAAAAATAAATAAACCATCGGATTAAAAAATATCTTCTGTCACAAACGAAAATCCTAATAAAAACAAATTCATTGTTTGTGTTTATTTAGATTGGCGCCATATTAATTGATCGTCGTCGAAAATACCGTAGACATAAATCTGAAAACATCACAAATTTTCTTTTGAAACAGCAATCAAATACTAAAATAAATAAACACGATTTTTGCTACACCTTCTTTTTTATCTAAATAATATTGAAAAGACTTGAAAAGTAATTTTAAACGGGGAAAAAAATCTTTCAATCTTTTCTATACATAAATAAATATAGTTTTCCGGTTTCAGAAAGAACGAGCCCGAGCCCGCCCGAGCCCGAAGGCTAGAATAAAAATAGAGCCCGAGCCCGTGTCGGGCCCGGGCTCGGACTTTCAGATTCGGGCTGAGCCCGTCTCATCTCTAGTATATAAGCAGGGGATTTTCCAAACACCTGGAAAATCAGGAGTACTAGATAAGTCATTGACTAAAGAGTGAGATTTTTTAATGATATGGTAAGCTTCCCAAAAATCAAGATCGAGGTTAGAAGAACATTTTTGGATAATGATGGCTGAGGAAAAATCGAACCTATGTTGAGAAGACCAACAATGTTGAGCAATAGAAGAACGTTTGAGCTCCTGATTCTTAACATAACCGTCATGCTCTTTTAAACGAAACCTAAGAGCACGTTTTGTCTGGCCAATATAAGAAAGGCCACACTGGCAAGGGATTTGTTAAATACCCCAGTTATCTAGACGATCAACGGGGTGTTTGAGATTTGAAAAAGTGATTTTATTAACAGGAGAAAAAATTTTTGTCTAATATTTTGTTTATTATAATGAGATTTAACACTAATAATAACTTCGAAAACAATCCTTTTTCATAGACGATCGAGGCAACGGTAACTCAACCAATGTGTAACACAAATTTAGATGAATTTATTCACTAATAAAGGTGTGAATTACTACTAGCAACCAGCAGAATCAAAATTTTTAATTAAATAATCCATTTCTTGCACCGTTTCTGTGTATTAGCAACTTTTCCCGTACTATCGCGGACTCTTCAATATCATCCGTCAAATTATGGTCAGAAAACTTATGAGTAGTATACAATTGATCTATCTAGCGCACTTCCCTTCCCTTTCAAAAATATACACATTATTATCATTCTAATATAATTTATCATATCAAATCATTCTTATTTTAATATTAAAATAAACTTTTTTAATGAAAGGCAATTAAAAATGAACGCATTCTTTTCATTAAAAAAGTTTATTTTAATATTAAAATAAGAATGATTTGATATAATAAATTATGTTAGAATGATAATAATGTATATACTTTTGAAGGGGTGAGAAGCCCGCTAGATAGATCAATTAATATACTACTCATATGTCTTTATTAGCAATGATGGAATTTGATTCATTATTTTGTTTATGTAATTATATTTAAATATAACGATAACGTCGAAAACAATTCCTCCTTTGCGTAGTCCCACGACGGCAAATTGGCCGTTAAGTACCACATTAGATGAATTTATTCGTTAATTAAGATAAAAATCGCAACCAGCAATTAGCATAATCAAATTATTTAATGTAATGCATTTCTTGCACCAATTCTTTTCCATTAGAAACAAGCTTTACCCGTAACATCGCGGCCAAATTATCATCGGCAGACTAAATATCTTTACTATTAGGTTGAGCAAAAAGTTCTGGGAAATTTTTAATCTAATAGGTATGAGAATTTGTATCGTATATAAGAGTACCAGCGGTACATCTATAGGAGTTCAGGAAATTCGGCTTCAAAATTCCTATTGAACAGTATGATTTGAGTGAGCTGATCCGGCATTATTGGAGAAAAGGTCTAACGATTCTGAACGAATGAAGTTAAAGAAGCATGTCAAGAGTTTTTCGATTCTAAGGCGCCGCCATGGTACTTCCAACAAATCCGGAATCTGGAAGAATGAATGCAGAAAGTCGTGTACTATGATGGTCTATACTTTGAAGAATTGTTCTTGTTGTTTTCGTTGTTAATTTGCGCATAACCACGCAACTTTCACAAATTTCCCAGAACTTTTTGTTCAACCTAGTAGTAATGGATGAATTGGATTCACAACTTTCTTTTTTGGGGGTGGGGGTGGGGGGAAATGAAATTTAAGTAACAAAAACAATATATAAAACTAGCAAATAAAGCCTTTGTGCAAGAATATTAAAACGCAGAAAACCAACGTTTAAAAATGCACAAACAATACACAAAAAGAGCAGCAAACAGCTGTTTCGAATCCACAAACGAGAATCTTCTTCAGTGTGACAGAGAGTAAGGCCTATCTGTCGTTATGCCCAATCTTGCTTTTTGTAGAATGCTGTGCCTTGCTCTCTGTCGCACTGAAGAAGAATCTCGCTTGTGAATTCGAAACAGCTGTTTGCTGCTTTTTTGTATATTATTTGTGCATTTTTAAACGTTGGTTTACTGCTTTTTAAGAAAAAAAATATTTTTATATTTTCTACACTGTTAAAAATTTGCCTCAAACTGTTCAGTCAATCGACCATTTTTTATAGAAAACTGTTTCATAACCATAATTTAAGATATATTCTGGCCATATTATTGTCTATATTATGGTCAGAAAAGAGTTAAATTGCGATCATGTAACCGTTTTCTATAAAAAACGGTGGGATGACTGGACAGCTTACTGAAAACTTTTAAGAATGTAGCAAAATTAGTTTACCGATACTAATCAATAGAAATCGATGGCATGCATCAATAAGTCAGGTACTCCTAATCGCTACCCACAAAAATGACTGCAATGATCAACAAAATCAACTCTAACGAAATTACAATCGCGCCCGTCGGCCTAATCGTTCGGAGTTTTCGTGGTTTTCTTCGAACCGTGGATTTCCATGCGTTAATACGGATTAGGTTCCCTTAGAAAGACCTCCACGGAAGGCACTCCCCCTAGGGCCCATATCCCTCGTGTAGATAATTGGCCGTCAACAATCAACCCAACCCTAACGAAATTGCAATAGAATCCAGGGTAGCATAAATTTATTCAACCGAAAATATTAGTATACCTTACCCAGGTTGCCGTACCCAAGTTTTAAGGATATTGTAATGCATTTTTAACAGGCTTACATTGCTTTGTGTAAAAAGAGCTAAAAAAGTTCAGAAATTCGGTTAATAACACTTGACATATGGACAGTATTCATATGACACAGCGGAAATCACGTGGTGTAAAAACAACGGCTAGCGCATTTGTTTACCTTATAGCGTCATTTGATATAGCATGAGTACATGTAAATGCATGCATAAAATACTTTAGATTTATTTTGTACGAATTATTTTCTATAAATATATCTATACAAATAAATTAAAATCAATATATACATCTTCTTTAAAATGTAAAATTTTCATTTTATAAATAAATAAAAAATATGCGTGATAAAAAACAGAGCTCAAAATCTGAATCGTTGGGGGTGGTTAAGTAGCTCAAACTGAATTGTGTACAGGAGTGGAGGGGGGGGGGGGGGTCAAATTTGAACTCCTGAACACAGTTCAGTTTGCGTAATTAACCACTCCCAAAGATTCAAATGTTGAGCTCAAAATTTAGGTCTAAGCTTTTAAAAGCATTTAATGAGATACAAAAAATAACTGTAAAAAATAGTTGTTCGTTACGTCAAAGTCTAAAGCGCCCTCTATCGGCATTTTTTGAACTTTATCTTTAAAATTTATTTTCAAGAAAATACTGACATAAAGAATAGTTTTAACGAAAATCGCAAACGAATCGACCAATTTTTCCATTTTTTATAATCATTTGAAATTTTGTACCCTAAACTTTAATGGCACCTATCTCCTTCGGAAGACGTTTGGGAGCCTTAGTTTCCTGATTAATATTGTTTGTCTTGATACGTACTATCGCCCCTTAAAGTTTTGCCCTAGAGTTTAGATTTACCCTGTATATATTTGAACAATGCTTATAAAAAAGCTTAAATTTTATTAGTACTTATATCGGACATGCATATCGAATCTTTTCATATGGAATAGAAAAGACTTCCTAATTTCAGGATAACAAAACATGGTAATTATAAAAAGTTGTTTAGAAAGTCAAATTAATGCTATGTTGTAAAAAACTATTTTACTAAAATAAAAAACAGAAAAAGCTTTTTATTCCCACAGAGAGAAATAATTACTTCAGGGTAAGAATTAAGTTAAATTACTTTTCTAAGAGGAAATAAGCTATAAATTCAATATCCAAAGGAGGCAGTCGACAATTTATTTACACAGAATGTTCTAAATCGATATAGATAAAAAATGAAATTAATAATTTTCATTTTTTATTCTAGTGGGTCTATAATTTTCCTTCGCAATGCTCTTTGTATACGTTATAGACATACGAATAGTTAGCTTTTTTCCTGAAACAAATTTCTTCAACTGAATTTAAATCTTAATTAAGAAATTTATTTAAAAATTAATACATTTCCTAACAAAGTGACAGCAGATAATATACATATTTACGTATTTTACTTATGAGAAAAATTATTGTATTTGTCATGTTAAAAAAAAAAAAGTTAACAACTACAGAAAAAATAAAAAGAGGCAGGATTATTATTAGTTTTATTTATTTTCTTTCTTTCTTTATTTTTATTTTATTTTTGTTTTATTTTTTATGTGTAGCAGAAATAATTATTTGGGGTTAAGTTCGATCTAAATTTATTTTCGAAGAGGAAAGAAGCTGCAAATTAAATAACCGAACGAAACTTTTTGCAGTGTATTTAATCCTGAATATTTTACATTGAAAGAAACAGACGAGAATTAAATTTAAAAAATCAAAAAACCCGACTGCGTAAAGAGCGAACTAATTAATTATTTCTCATCAATGTGTAACTATTTTTTTTAATGACTTACCTATTTTTTTTATTTACTTGTATTGATGAGTTTTAAGTTGTGTTCCTGTTAGTTCCTATCTATAAACACTGTTTTGATGAGGCCTATAGATGTCTATGAAGGTTAGAGTTGCAGTAAAGCTAGAGATCCTACCTACACAACTTCCAAGTGGTGTAATATTTAAACGAAGCTTCTGACTGTAAAACAGTCAATGAAACATCGTCTTCAATTTGGAAGACCTACCCAATGATATGCCACTCAATAGGGTGCGTAATTCTTTTTTTGTCTCTACCGCCATTTTTTATTTTATGGCCGCCCTTTTGAATTTATAAAAACAAAATCTAGCCTATAATCATCGGACGGTTAAGACGAATCGATAGAGACCTTATTCGTTAAAATCCATCCAGCCGTTGGGATGTTTCGCGGGTATAAAGAAATCCACATACCCAGATACGCGTGAAACACATAACCCTTCTTGGCAGTCGGGTAAAAAGAAAAATATTCATCTTTTACCTCAGCGGGATTTATAACTTTTCTTCTCATCGACTACTTCATTCATTTTCGGGGTTAGTGATGCCATTTATCGTTTCGCTCATAGGAAAATTTAGCTTTTTCCCAGAAACAAATTTTTGCACCTGAATTTAAATCTTAATTAACAGAGATACATAAAAATTATTACATTTCCTAAAAACGTGACAGTAGATAATATATGTATTTTACTTATGAGAATGATTATAGTATTTGTCATGTTTTTGGAGAAAAAAAATTTTTTAGAAACTATAGAAAAAAATAAAGAGGCGAGATTATTATTATTTTTTAACTGTGGGAAAAATAATTCCTTGGAGTGAAGAACTGAGCTAAATTTATTTTCGAAGAGGAAAGAATCTAGAAATTAAAAAAACGAACGAAGCTATCTTGGCAGTGTATTTAATACTGAATCACTCTATTCTAAAAAAAAGTAACTACCGCTGTCACCGCCGCCGCCGCCGCCGCCGGTTTTGAATTTTTTGTGACCGGAGGTCTTTCTTCGTTAATATTAAGAAAAATAATGCATACAAAAATATGAAAATCGGTAGTGTTATACAGAAATGTTTGATAAACACGCTGATGCAGGCAGTTTTCAAATCGAAGAATTATTTTAAGAGATATTTAATGCTAAATTTGGACAAAATCGTTCCACTAAAAAAGTTTTATAGTAGCAAAAACTATACATCGGAATTTAATAATTTTTAGTTCATTTTATACGTTATAATTTCCCGGTGTGCAGAATTGATTTATTTTTTTAATTTGACTCATTTTTCGAGGTTTTATATCTATTTTAAATTCAAATTTTCAGTATTTCGAGAGATATTTTTTACAGATTTTAGAAAGTGATATTAATTTAAACTGTTGCCATCTGTATAAACAGCGGAAACAATAATATTTGCTTAAAAGAAAAAAAAAATATTTATACGTGTAATAAATTAAAAATTTATTTACTCGTGACTATTATAAACAGAAAAAAACATTTGGAATTAGAATTAAATAATTATGTACAAAAAGCAGGAACTTATTAAAAATTACGTCATAAAAACTATAATTACACGTGAATTTTAAGAGAGAAAGGAATTTGTAAAATAATAAATTTATTAACATGCGTTAGAAGTCTTAAATAGGAGAAATTACGTCATATTTACGTCACATTACAGTTATTACATAAAATGAACACAAAATAATATTGCAAAACAGTTTAAATTTACAAATTGCGCTAGACATTTATTTGATATTTTGGAGGATACTTTTCAACTATTTTTCTTAGGAAAGCGCAAATAATATTTTATTTCTAACACAAGAATTTTCACGTGAATATTAAAAAGAGAAAGAATAGTTTGGTCAAATTTACGTCAGATTAAAAACGATTAATTTAAAATGTCTCATTTAAAAGAACTTTCTTTTCGCTTTGTTAAAAAATACCGGGAGACAAAGATTCTGTTTACTTAATTCCTTTTATATTAGCTTATTTTGAAATGTTCTTACACGTGTCTACGTCATCAAGTTATTTTTATTTCGACGTTTTATTTGTATTTTTATTAATGTTGTACTAATTTATTTGTTCTTTCGTTATTTAAAATAAAAATTATGTCAATTTGTATAATTTGGCGAGTGTTTTGGCGATTTATATAATTTGGCGAAATTAGTCGACGGGATAATCAAGTAGTACCGCAGCGGATTTGGCGTTAAAATTTCCCCAATCAAAGAGAAATGAATAGAAATCCGTTTATAGGGAGATCGCCACTTTTTTTTTTTTAATTATAATTCAATCTTTCGAAATCTTTTTAAAGCCGATCACATTAGCATGCATTTAGAGTCTGCGGTGTCTGGACGGGGGGTTGGCGAGCGTAGCTCGTAGGGGGCCGAGCCCCCTAGTATTTTACATTAAAAGAAACAAAATTGAAAAAGAAAAAGATTCATATTTTATCTCATCGGGCTTTATAACTTTCCATCTCATCGACCATTTCATTCATCGTCGGCGTTAGTGATGCAATTTATCGTTTCGCGCACAGGAATGTTTAGCTTTTCCCCAGAAATAAATTTCTTTAACTGAACTTAAATCTTAATTAAGAAATTTATTTAAAAATTAATACATTACCTAAAAAAGTGACAAAAAATAAGATTTTACTTATGCGAAAAATTATAGTATGCGTCATGTTTGTGAAAAAATATGTAAAAAACTATAGAAAAAATGCAAAGAGGGGGGATTTTTTTTATTCCGGCAGGAAGAATTAATTATTTGAGGGTAAGCTTATTTTCGAAGTAGAAAGTCGTTAAAAAACAAATTTATTCAATCGAATTTAAATCATAATTAAGAAATTTATTTAAAAATTAGTACTTTTCCTTACGTGGAGAAGAAACATTATAGTGTTTGCCATTTTTTATGAAACAAAAAGTTTTAAAAATCCTAAAAACAATTTTAAATGTTAAAATTCACGCCAATATGTAACAAAAATATTCTGCTGAATCACAAAGAATATAAAAAGAAAGGATTTTATTATTATTATTATTATTATTATTGAGGTAATCAGAAATAACTGCTTGAGTGCAAGAATTGAGTAAATTTTGTATTTTTAAAGGGGAAAAAGATTATAATTCAACGATTCATTTGGCTGCGTATTTAATCCTGAATTTTTAACAATGAAAAAAGCAAAAATTAAAACGAAAAATACTCATATTTTAGTAGGCTTTATAGCTTTCCTTCTCATCGACATATTAATTTATCGTCGGCATTAGTAATAAAATTTATCGTTTCTCTTCCAGAAACAATTTCTTGAACTGAATTTAAATATTAATTAACAAAGATAGTTAAAAATTTTTATATCTTCTAAAAAATATGACAGTAGATAACATACATATTTTACTTATGAGCAAAATTATAGTATTTGTCATGTTTTTGAAAAAAGTTAAAAACTATAGAAAAAAAAGGGAGGAATTTGTTTTTATTCCGGTAGGGAGAAATAATTGCTTGAGCGTAAAAATTGAGCTACATTTATTTTCGAAGAGGAAAGAAGCTAGAAATTAAATAATCAGACGAAGCTTTTGGCGGTGTATTTAATCCTGAATATTTTACATTGAAATAAACAAAAATTGATGCGAAAAAGTTTCATATTTTATCTTAGCGGGCTTTATAACTTTCCTTCTCATTGATCTTTTCAGTCTTCGTCGGTGTTAAAGATGCAATTTATCCTTTCGCGCATAAGAAGATTTAGCTTTTTCCAGAAAAAAATTTCTTCAACTGAATTTAAATTTTAATTAAGAAATTTATTTAAAAATTAATAAATTTCCCGAAAAAGTGACAGCAAATAAGATACATATTTTACTTATGAGAAAAATTATAGTATTTGTCATGTTTGTGAAACAATCTTTAATAAAATACAGAAAAATAGAAAGAGAGAGGATTTTTTTTTATTATTATTGCGGTAGGAAGAAATAATTACTTGAGGGTAAGAATTGACATTGAACTAAATTTATTTTCGAATAGGGAAGAACTTTAGAAACAAATTTATTCAACCGAATTTAAATCTTAATTAAGAAATTTATTTAAAAATCAATACTTTTCCTTAACCCTTAAATGCCGGGTGTTGTTTTTCGGCAACATACCCAATTTAGGCTCTAAAATACTATTAGAATAATATTGAAGCTATAATGCCTAATGTTGCCAATAAAATATATTCTGAAAATATTATTAAATCGATTTTCAACATGTAGATGACACCACTTGTGCAGTTTAAGAATAAAGATAGATTTTTTTTTCAATTGTTGCTACTTGTTCTTTTTGTTTTGTTTGGAAGCTTGCGAAATACTCTATTTTGTTCTGCAGTGAGCAAGTAAAATTTATTTCTTATTATAGTTCCTAAAATTCTTGTGTGTTTAATACTGTAGAATTTTATCAAGGAAAATTATTTTTTTAATTAAAGACCAGTATTATTATATAGTATTAGACCAGTAGTAACCATTAAGCCACCCTGGCCGACAAGTTAAATTTATTTTTAAAGAGGATAGATATAAATTAATTAATCAAAAAAGATATTTGATAGTAAATTTATAGCTGAATTAGAGGTCTCCACGGACTCGGGCCGGCAAAATGACGGTGAACTTTCAAACGGGCCGGACCAGAAGAATTAGGACAATTTTTTTAACGACCGGCGGAAAAATTTAAAGCGCCTGCCGGGCCGATTAAAAAAATTATGCGGGCCTGCCGCACCGATATAAAAATTTCAACGAAGCCGATAAAATATGGGACATTTTCAATGAATATGACTTTAGTGAGAATAAGTAGCGTCACGAGCTGCTGATATCTTGACAACTTCAATACAGAAAAATAACATGTACAGTGATCGGCATCGGACAGCTACGTGGTATCTGATTCTGGGTTTAAAGTTTTCAGCAGACTCGTGTTGGTTCGAGATCAGGCTTGAATTTTTTTTTTCTACATAGTCGAGCCGGCCTGGAACTGGTCTTAATCGTTCTTGGGATGTGTAGGGCAGGCAATATGTTTTGCAAACATATTAACAGCGATAATGAACTTCTGTTAACGGTATATTTGGAAATATACCTAAAGGTAGTTCTCAAATTCACTGCTCAACAATGCGAAACTTTCTGGCACATTTTCTGACTAATTTTTAACTGCAAAGGCATAAAATTAAAAGGCCTGACTATTGAAGGGATTTGGAATAGAATAGCGTTTTCCATTTTTGATAAATAACTTATCG
Source organism: Maratus speciosus (assembly GCA_963932465.1). NCBI lineage: Eukaryota > Metazoa > Arthropoda > Arachnida > Araneae > Salticidae > Maratus > Maratus speciosus. Next base: position 558,381,123 of record OZ010792.1, read on the forward strand.
AAATATAGGAGATTCTTGTCACGTGACTGCAGGTTTTTCTAATTTGCCGTGCTACGCTGTTAAAAATATTTACGGGCAGAGACCGGAAACAGCGATTCCGGTCATACCCCGTAAAAAAAAAAGCAGTCCGTGCCCATTATTTTGTGTCAACGTGTACACACTAGCGGAGTAAAATGTATGGGGTCGCACCGTATTTGATGGTTTTTGATTTTACCGTTGACGTAACAGATAGGCCAGAACTGCAAGAATATGTGGATTGCCCTTAATTTTCTAAGTATCTAAAAATATCCCTGTAAAATTATGGGCAGAGACCGGCAGCAAAGATTCCAGTCATACCCCGTAAAAAAATTCCATGCCCATCCTTTTGTGCAACCCGTAATTTTACGGGGCAAAGATGTAATGCACTTCGAAACACAATAACACTTTATTTACTGTTCCGTAGCACTTAGCACGTTAGATAATCATCACAGAATCGCTTTTTTGACGGGTTAAAAAATATGTTACGGTCGCGGTTAACTAACATTATTTTTCGAAACACGACTAAAACTAAGGGTTACACCCTAGCGGAGGAAAATGTATGGAGTCGTACCGTATTTTTTAGTGGATCAGACCGTTTTTCATTCCTTTAAATCTCTTTTGGCTTATCACAGCCGTCTGTCACTTTCAAATAAATTATTACTATATAAATCCTTCATCAGATCAACCGTGACCTACACTGTAAAAAAAAAACGGACTTAAAAACGGAAATACTACTGGCAATCTAGACGCCAGTACTATTTCCGTTTTTTTACGAGAATTTTTACCCATAAATTACAGAAAAATTTCCGTTTTTAATCAGAAAAACGGAAAAATTTCTGTAATTTATGCGTAAAAATTCCCGTAAAAAAACGGAAATAGTACTGGCGTCTAGATTGCCAGTAGTATTTCCGTTTTTTAGTCCGTTTTTTTTTTTTTTTTTTTTTTTACAGTATACGAGTCAGTTGTTTGGGGCTGGGTCTGTGAAACTCAAATGCAGTAAACTCAAATCTGCCAAAATTTTGTATTACGTAGGATTTCTAAGGCGACAACGTTTGCCCGGAATGACGTCAATCACACTGATCTCAAAATTTCCACAGAGATCGCATTCTTATACCCAACGAAGCGTTGCGGTCCATCCAACTATACAGCATAAATAGTGCTCATGGAAGGAAAAGACCGCTTGCCATCTTAAGCAGAGATGAAGACTTTGCACCGCCTTCCAAAAGAAGGAGGAGGGAGCCAAATTAAACGCATTGTTGTGGAATTCCATATTCTAAATTTAATGTATCACATCTTATTTGACTTATTACCATTAATTTTATTAGGACGTCTTCCAGCCTTGCCTTTGACAACGGGTTCTACTAACTTTCCTTCTTAGCTTCATGTTTTTTATTGTTAGAAAAAAAAAAAAATCTTAGTTGCACCTTTTTAACCTTTTATTGTACATGTACAGTCGTGGAAAAAAAAAAGTAAACACCCCCTACTAACTCCTCAACAAATCATCATAGAAGAAAGTGACTGGTACCGAACGATTGGAAATAAAGTCTACTTTTAAATGATGTATATAAAATTTTCTTAGGGGTTATCTACATATTAAAACAAATCCAAACTTCATTTTTTTCAATGGCAATACCCAATTTTAACGAGATATTTCAAATCTTCGGTTCAAACTATGCCTAGACACCAAATTTCAAGTCATTTGAATGATAAGTTTTTGAATTATAAACATTCAAAATTGAGTGCTTCTAATGTTAAATTATATTTTCATATTTTTATTTATATCTCCCTAAATTATGCTCCTAATGTGCTAATTTTTTTGTGGTAATAATACTAATATATCCAAACATAAATACGCTGAATTTGCAATTTTTATAATTTTATTATATAAATTATGAATTATGAAATTAATATTCGAAAAAATTATGAATTGCAACCTACAATTTTTTTGATGGATTTAGATTTATTAAGTCCTGCTTTATGGAAATTCAAAAATTTCACATTTTTCTTCCAAGTAGTTTTCAAATTGTGCTTAAAAAACGGCAAAATGATGGTTTAAGGGGCCGTCTATGATGGAAGTGAGTAGACATTTTGAAATTTATTCTGCAGTACTGTAATCTAACACGCTTCATTGACTCCCTGAGTGGCGCTTAAGGTGCCTTGATCAAGGAAGCAGCTCTCTCGGTTAACAATCCAGTACGGAACTTCAATTTGGATACAGCCCTTAAAATACGCTCGTCTTAAAATAATTAATTTCTCGGAAACTTATGGTACGAATTGCATAAAAATTCGTTTTTAGGCTAATTGAAGGATATAGAGTTCATTTATGCTGTCAGAATTGGGTACTGCTATTGAAAAAAAACAAAGTTATGGTTCGTTTTAATATGTAGGTGGCCCCCTAAGCAAATTTTATATACATCATTTAAAAGTAGACTTTATTTTCAATCGTTCGGTACCAGTAACTTTCTTTTACGATAATTTGTTGAGGAGTTAGTAGGGGATGTTTACTTTTTTTTCCCATGACTGTACCTTATTCTAAACTGTTTGTATCATTTGCTCACATTTCTTGACTATCTGATAATGATCAAAACACATCTACAGAAAGCTCCCGTCACCATCAGTTTCATTCCACCACAGCCTGCTGAGAGATGAACTTTCTATCTTACAGAAAATCCTGATGCTTCCTGCATAGACTGTTCCCATATAGATGGACACTACGCCCCACGTAGGCATTCAAGAAACAATCGTTTTTGATCTTTGAAACGTTTTTCATCAAATAAGGCTCTTGCCCGTGAAAACTGAAGAGCAAAGGCTCATAAATGTACAGTTTTTTTCTAACAGTGTACTGCTTCCGGAAATTCCATTCAAAACGCTAGCTTTGACAGTATTTCCTTAAAGATATATTGCTTTTATCAAAAATGGATAACGCCATTCAATTACATAGTTTCTGAGTAAGAAAACCTGTCAATGTTACGTGTTTCCGAAAAGAAATGAATACAGAAATGTGTCAGAAAGTCAGTTCCTTTGGACTTGAGAAAAGCCTTAAAAAATGACAGAGAAATATTTTCACAAATCTACTTTTTATTACACAGCTTCAAAAGTCATCATGTTTTTAACCCTCCTTTTCCTTTTTTATTCTAAACTACATTAATTTTTTAATGAATCCTTATTTGAATGCTGATACGTCTAAGACTCATACATAATCAATACTGTTGCTATTGTGTATTTTTTGTCTTGCGAACACATCGTAATTTTAAAATGCACTGTAAAATTACGCCTTAAGGATGCATGCAGTATTCTTTACAAGAATCTTAATTGTATAGAAAAATCTGAATGCTAAGAAAGAAATTGAGTCGGGCCTGATTTAATTAATTTTTCCACGGGCCGAGCTTATTTTCGCTGATTTTTGAACGGGTCGGGCCGTGAACTGTGAACAGGGTTCCTACGGGTCAGGGAAAACCTGGAAAACAGGGAAAAGTCAGGGAATTCGAAAATTTAGGTAAAAAGTCAGGGAAATGTCAGGGAATTTTTTAAATATTTGAAAAGGTCAGGGAAAAGTCAGGGAATTTTTTATATACTACTTCCATCAGAATTTCTATTATTGTTGTAAATGAAGAAATTTTGAATTAATTATTCATCCAATCTAAAAGTTTTTATATAAAATTTATGCAAACTATATAACAATATGAAAAATAATTGGAAATTCATACAGCACATACTTTTTTCTAGCATTTATCTAAATTAAAGTCCATTGTGGAGGGTTTTACAACAATATATAAGCAGAATTTTTACTGAGAAAGGTCAGGGAAATTTTTGAATAAAGTCAGGAAAAACCTGGAAAAGTCAGGGAATTTTTTTACCAGAATTGTGTAGGAAACCTGTGTGAAAATGTAAATAGGCCAGGCCGGGGCCGGGCCTGGAAATTCCGGCCCATGCAGATCTCTAAGCTGAAAATTTTATATTGGAAGAAAAGTTGAATAAAACGAGGCATTTTCATTTTTTATCTTGGTGGGTTTCATAATTTGCCTTGTAAAATCCCTTTTTACCCATCGTTTGCAAGATTTTCGTAATTTATTGTTTTCACATAAAATATTTTTCTTTCCACAAAAACCAATTTGCTTTAGCGAATTTTAATCTTAATTAAGAGAAAAATTTACTTTAAAAAACGGTAGTAGATAAAATACATGTTTTACTTCTCTGAAAAATTGTGGTTTACGAAACATTTATTAAAAAGAACGGCCCCATTAAAATATCATTTAGGAAAACAAATTAAAATAATGTTTTAATGAATATATATTTTAGAATATGAACTGAAATATAGATAGTATATTTAAAAAAAAATAGTAAGAAGAATTTCTTATTATGGAAGCCACAAATAATTACTTTAGGGTAAAAACTGTTTTCTAAGAGGAAGTAAGTTGAAAATCAAATTACTCAAACGAAATATTTAACAATTTATCCAGCATGCTCTATATTTAAAGAAATAAAAGAACAAAATTAATATTTTTAATTTTTTTATTTACGTAACAAAATGTTAACAAACATAACAAAACAAACATTACAAACAAAACGTTAACGTAACAAAACGTTATTGATAACGTTTTGCACATAGGAAATTTTATTTTTCTCTCTGACAAAAAATTCTTTTTCCTAAATTTAAATATTAATTAAGACACATGTTTTAAATTAGGATATGGGGCATTCTCACAATCTTTTGACTTTTATGACCCTGAATAATAATTTTTGTTTTAGTGCATGTTCTTTTTTTTTTTTTTAATTCATATACTGGGGAACATCCCATTGCATAATTGCATAACAATATTAACGAGATAAATAAGTTTTGGACGATGTTGGGGGTCCAAATACCAGGAAAACTCATCTACCGTCCCGTGTCCTTGATGCTGATTTTTAAGTTTGGAGCTGTCTGTATAAAATTGTTTCAATAAAAATAATTCGGTGTAATTTTTTTTTCGAAACTAGAATTGTTGTTTTATATAAATATGTAGCAAAAAATTAACCTGCACACATTTTTAGGGTTGTAATTATTTTTTAAACTATGTCCCTATGTTTTAGATTCCTTACCGTCCCTCTTCTTAAATTATACAGAAAATCACTTCAGATGCAGCCACAGATTTTTTTTTTCAAGTTTTTTCTCATGGGGAAGTATGCTAGAGAAAGAATGTCTAAAATTCTTTGACAGGAAATTTACTGCAGCATTTAAATATCAATTTCAATCATCGTGGCTTTATTGGTAGTCTTACCGTCCCCAAGGTTTATTCCTGCACTTTTCGATGTAAAATATATATTTTTTTAAATTTAATCCAATGTAAATTACTTTCTAAAAATCAATGAACATTTTGGCTACCACTTAGTCTTAACATGATTTGCCTAAAATAGGTGGTAATTTTCCTAACCGTTCCATCCTTACCGTCCCTTTTTTCCTATACCGTCCCCTTTTTTCACCTTGCCGTCCCTTCTTTAAAACCACTTTAAGGCAATGTTATACCAAAATTTTGTACTAAAAATACTACATTATTATTATTTCTTATTTTAATGTCCTGTGGGTACTATGCAAATTCATTATAAGTAAAAATTTAGAAGAAAATAAAAAGTTTTAGTGGTAAAATGGTAAGGAAAATTAAACTCGCGAGTTTAACATAAACCTCAGTTAAAAAAAAAAAAAATCGCTGCTGACCATTTTTTTCTTTATTTTGAATCATTAAGGCATTCGTCTATGAGATTAAAATGTTATTTTAGCGAGTTTAATTTCACCAATTTTTTTTTTTCCGAAAGTCAAAAGATTGTGAGAATGCCCCATATACTTCCTTAAAAAATGGCAACCATTTTAATTTCCTTTAAAATAATATTGTTTGCTATTCTTATGAATATTAAAATAAAGATAGAAAAGTAATTTAGAAAGCCAAATTAATGACAAGTTGTAATAAAAATATTTTACTGAAATAGAGATAAAAAATACACATGCAGCAAAAATGCAATAAAATAGTAATACAGGGCAGAAATTTTTAATTTCGTTAGCGACAAATAATTACTTCAGGGTAAGTTATATTTGTCGTCTAATAGGAAAGAAGCTAAACATTAAATATCCAAACGAAACATTTGACAGTCCTAGATGTTCTATATCGAAATAATCAAAAAATAAAATTAATAATTTTCATTTTTTACCCTAGTGTGTTTTATATATTTTTTTCTTTTTATGCATCGAAGGTATTATTGATGTAACTCATCGTTTTTCACGTAATGATAATTTTTTCTCTGGGAAATATATTTCTTCAAATGATTTTTAATTTTAATAAAGAGGCATATTTCAAATTATAATGTACTCCCTTAAACAGCAGCAACAAATAAGATGATCTTTTTATTTCACAGAAAAATGAAAGCATTTGTCATGTTTATTAATATTCCCTTTAAAAAATGGTAAAAACACAATTTAAAAAGTCGAATTAGTGTCGAGTTGTAATAAAAATATTTTACTGAAACATAGATTAAAAAAATATACACATGCACGAAAACTGAAAACAAAGTATAATATAATAAAGGGTAAAAACTTTTATTTCAACAGTGATACAAAATTACTTCAGGTTAAGAATTAAGTTATACTTGGCTTCTAAAAGGAATGAAGCTAAACATTAAGTATCCAAACGAAACCTTTAACAATCCTGTGTTATCAATTCAATTTTGAAAGAATAAAAAAATGAAATCAATAATTTTCATTTTTGTTGTCAATCCTGGGTGTTCTATACTGAAATAATCATAAAATACAATTAATAATTTTCATTTTATATCCTATTAGAATTTATAATTTTTTTTTTTTAATGCCCTTTTTTTTCATCGTATTGCACGTAATGATATTTTTTTTCTCTGAGAACTAAATTTCTTTAAATGATTTTAAGTTTTAATTAAGAAGTAGATTTTAAATTATAATATACTTCCATAAACAAAGGCAACACATAAGGCACTCGTTTTATTTCTCAGAAAAATGAAGTGTTTGTCATTTTTATTAGCATTTCTTAAAAATAAATAAATAAATAAAATAAACGGTAAAAACACAATTTAGAAAGTCAAATTAGTGTCAAGTTGTAATAAAAATACTTTGCAGACATATAGATAAAAAATACACATGCACGAAAACTAAAACAAAATATAATATAATAAAGGATAGTAACTTTTTATTTCGATAGCGATACATAATTACTTCAGGGTAAGAATTAAGTTATATTTGTCTTCTAAAAAGAAAGAAGATAAACATTAAATATCCAAACGAAACCTTTAACAATCCTGTGTTATCAATTCAATTTTGAAAGAATAAAAAAATGAAATCAATAATTTTCATTTTTGTTTTATCCTAGTGGGTTTCATAATTTTTCTTCTTAATGCCCTTTTAACTTTTGGAAGGTGTTATTGATATAATTCATGGTTTTGCACGGAAGGATATTTTTTCTCGGAGAAATAAATTTCTTCCAATGATTTTAAATTTTAATTAAGAGACAGATTTCAAATTATAATGTACTTCCTTAAGTAGCAGCAACATATAAGATGTTCTTTTTATTTCTCAGAAAAATGAAAATATTTGTCATTTTTGTTAATATTCCCTTTAAAAATTTATAAAAAAGAGAATTTAGGAAATCCAATTAGTGTCAAGTTGTAATGGAAATATTTTACTGAAATATAGATTTAAAAAAAACATACACATGCACGAAAACTGAAAACAAAATATAATATAATAAAGGGTAGAAACTTTTTATTTCAATAGTGGTACAAAATTACTTAAGGGTAAGAATTAAGTCATATTTGTTTTCTAAAAGGAGAGAACAAATCATAATAAAATCAGAAAAATTAAATGTTTGTTATTTTTATTAATATTTCTTTTAAAAAAAACGGTAAAAACACAATTTAGAAAGTCAAATTAGAGTCAAGTTGTAATGAAAATGCTTTGCAGACATATAGATAAAAAATACACAGGCACGAAAACTAAAACAAAATATAATATAATAAAGGGTAGTAACTTTTTATTTCGATAGCGATACATAATTACTTCAAGGTAAGAATTAAGTTATATTTGTCTTCTAAAAGGAAAGAAGATAAACATTAAATATCCAAACGAAACCTTTAACAATCCTGTGTTATCAATTCAATATTGAAAAAATCAAAAATAAAATTAATAATTTTCATTTTTTATCTTAGAGGGTTTTATAATTTTTCTTCTTACTGCTCTTTTTATCGATCGTAGGTGTTATTGATACAATTTATCGTTTTGCACGTAAGGATATTTTTTCTCGGAGAAATAAATTTCTTCCAATGACTTTAAATTTTAATTAAGAGACAGATTTCAAATTATAATGTACTTCGTTAAAAAGCAGTAACAGATAATGTGCTTTTTTTTTATTTCTCATAAAAATCAAATTATTTGTCATGTTTATTAATATTCCCTTTAAAAAATTGTAAAAACACAATTTAAAAAGTCAAATTAGTGTCAAGTTGTAATAAAAATATTTTACAGGCATAAGAAAAAAAATACACATGCACGAAACCTAAAACAAAATACAATGTAATAAAGAGTAGTAACTTTTTATTTCGATAGCGATACGTAATTACTTCAGGGTAAGAATTAAGTTAAATTTGATTTCGAAGAGGAAAGAAACTATAAATCAAATAACGAAACAACATGTTTGGAAATATATTTTTATTCCTGAATATTTTATAATAAAAGGGAAAAAATAATAAAATGAATATAGATTATTTTTTGTCCTAGTATGTTTTAGAATTTCTCTTCTGAATACCTTTATTTATTCGCCTTTGGCGTTATTGATATAATTTATCGTTTTAAGCATAAGAATATTTTTTTTTTTTTTGTCATCTGAGAAACAAATTTCTCCAACTGAATGTAAATCTTAATTAAGAGAAAGACTTAAGAATTTAAAAATCTTTTTTTTTTTTTTTTTTAAAAAAGAGTAACAAAAAATAAGATTACATATTTTACTTTTCAGAAGAAATTATAGCAAAGTTTTTGATTTATTTGCTTAAAAAAATAGCAAATTTTCCAAGAGAAAAAGTACCCATACGCACGAAAATTAAGGCAAATTAAGTAAATTATAGGTTGATTTTAAAAAAATGTACTTTTTGCAAAAAACAAAACAAATAATGAGTTTTAATTGTACTTTGTTTAGCTATCTACTTATATAAAATGCAAATGCAGGAAAGTGTTGGGAATCATTCCGGGGCGAACCGTGCCATCTACATATTTAAAACACAAGACTGATTTTTTTAGTCATCTACCCTGAGCTTTCTACTGAAACGATTTTGCTGATTATTTTTTTAACTAGCCGCCTTTGGTGACCAGTTTGGCCTCCCTTAAATGCATGCTGAGCATTATATCATGTTACTTTTATTCATAATTTAATTTATTTGCTCACTCCTTCGCCAAATCGGAAGATTCTGATACAGAATTTCATGAACTCGGTATTTTATGTTAGCCGGGCGCAGGTGATAAATCGCCAAACATTGGTTCCATTTCATTAATTTCTGGGTTATTCTCTACAATAGTGCAAAAAGTGTTTCCCAGTCATATAAATGCTCTTAATTTCATTACATTTTTATTTATTTTTATTTTTATTAGAAAATCTAAACATAGTTTATTAGGGACAGAAAGTAAAATTTAAAAATAAATAAATTTAGTATTTAAAAATGTAATATATATCATGCAAACATCATTCCCTCACCTTTCCCCACCTGTACTACCATATTTTATTGCCTATTTCTTTCCATCCAGAAATAAAAATAATTAAAAATACCCTAAGCAAAATAAAGTTCGTATTTGGTACATTAAAAAAAATAATAAAAATATTATTTTTTACTATTTACTATAGTCTACTCAATCAATTATATGTTTCCCCATGTTAGACCATCATTCCCTCACACCTTGCTATTATCTCAAATATCTACCACTAAAGAGCAGTAGCAGTCTAGCATCCTTCACAGAGAAGAAGCCATTTTGAGCACTTATCAGTCCAGCAACATAAATTGGTGGTGTAAGATTTTATTAATTTTTCAAAAAAAATTTCAGTCAATATATCTGGAAGCGTTTTTATTAGCAGTCATTCCCTCACACAGAATACAAATTTTTTTACAAATATCAAAAATTTTAATTTTATCATACATTATATATTAAGTGTTGCTCTTAAAGGAAACAGTTTGGATTTCTTCATAATTTTGCATTTTTCCCTACAACTTAGTAAAAATGTCTTATTTCATCATTCCCTCACATTTTTTTATTTTATTTTTTCCACAAAGTTTTATTTTATTTTTATTGTTAAGTCAAATTTTTAAAACTATTTCTGCTGCTATTAAAATCTTCAATAATTGACTGATTTCTTACCATTTATCTAATTTTTATGAAAATTTACATATGTATCATTCAAGTCAGACTGCTTGGCTAAACTTGCAAGCATTGTAGAGAACAACCCTTCTATTAAAATACAATACTTTCACTCATTTTATTTAAAATACGTAACTTGAATTTAAAACTGAAATATTTAAAATTTATGACTCTCAATTATTTCTTAAAAAAAGAGAAAAGAAATCTAGAACTCTCTAGCAAAGATAACTAGAACTTATAGGGATGACATGGAACTATTTTTTCAAGAGCCACAACTTAGATTCTAGATGAACCATATTTTTTCCTTAGTGCACCGAATAGTTTTTGAAAATTCGTCATGTCGTGAAACCAAAATTAATCGACAAGTAAAAAAAAACTTTCATTTTCATTTAATGGATAAAATACACCGTTTCTGCCGATACAACTTTTTATAATTACGTATATTCGCATAAATGGAACTTCTTTATTTTCTTAACATTAATTTGAAAATAAGCTTAAAAAGATCACTCTTGAAAGAATTAAAAAATTATTTTATTATCTTCAAAAAGGTATATTTTAAAATAATTTACAACATATAACTGGAATTTAAATCATCCGTTAAAATACGGAAATTGCACTGTCAATCGAGACGCCAGTACAATTTCCGTATTTTAACGGAATTTTTCCCGTAAATTCCAGAAAAAGTTTCGTTTTTTCACAAAATTTACGGAAAAAAATTCCGTTAAAATACGGAAATAGTATACTGGCGTCTAGATTTTCAACAATTTCCGTATTTTAACGGATTTTTTTTTTTTTTTTTTACAATGAAGTATTTGCATGAAAAGTGCCATATACTTTTATTAGTAGATGAATTAAATGAATTTTATATTACATTTTCTTTAATGGGACTTAAAAGTCCCTCGGAAAATAAAGGGTTAAATAACTTTATAAACGAAAAAAACAAAGAAAATAAAGCATTAAATGACTGATACCTAAATGAAGAGAAAATGTTCGTCAGAGTAAGAATGTCACTTACCTAAAAAAGAAAAAAAGAGAATAATTATTATTTAGAACAAAAATAACACGAAATAATCATTTAATATACATGATAATGTGTAATAAAATACCTTTTCTATTGAACTATCCTAAAATAAATAAATTAATTGAAAAAAACGTTTTTATAATGAACCAAATAATAAAATTAACAACAAAATGTACTTAAAAGTTTTAATCGCAACCCATGGATACGAAATTACAAATGATCACTAAGATATCCAAATGGAGATACAGAAAAAAATTAATTTAGTTTAGAAGGAAGGTAAAAGATAGTTAAAAATCACAAATTGGAAGCTTCAGAAGGAAAAAAAAAAGTAGATTTTTAAAAATATTTCTCTGTAATTTATTAAATTTAAATTAATTTCTAAAGATTCCTTTAAGGCTGTTGTTCTCAACTGCTCTGCTCAACAAGTGCAAAAGTTTTGACACATTTACAAATTCATTTTTTAATTGAAAGATACAAAATTGGAAGACCTGACTGTGGAAGTGATTTGGAATCGAACTGTCTTTTCCATTTTTTTTAAATCAATAAATTACCCACTGAGTTATAAGCGATTTTGATCACGTGACAAACGCATTTTTCACCCTTTCTTGAGAGGTTATTCTTCTTTCGCGCGAAAATTTGGTTCAAAATGCCCACTTTGACACTATTTTCGGAAAAATCTATTGCGTTTGCAAAAAAAAAAAAACGGAAAGAACAGCTTGATGACATAGTTTCTGAATAACAACAACTGCTAGTTTCATGCATTTCCGAACAAAAATAAATTAAAATGTCATAAAGTTGCCCTTTTGGATTTGAGAACACCCTTAAACAGATGCACAATTTTACAATTATTTTTACTCAGAAAATTGCCTGCCAGTCGCGGCCCGGAAAGAATAAAGCATAGGCACGACCGAAATCTGCATAAAAAAAATAATCCAGGGCGAGTGGAAATATGTAATTCCCAGTCCCAGTTCAACATTCGTATTTAACCTGAAGAAGCTAAACAATACTCCAACCAGTGTACAGAACAAACTCGTATATTGTGCCATTGTCCCAGTAAACACACTGGCAATCAGTCCAGCAGTGCCAGATTCGAAACCCGTTTATGTTTCCGATGTACACAAAGATTTGTAATTGATCTATCTGCTTTGTTCTCTTTGCAAAACATAATCAATCGTATAACCATCAAATTTATAATAAGCTATTCTCGAAAAAAAAAAAAAAAAAATATTTATCGCCGCTCAACAACGCGAAACTTTCTGACTTATTTTTAATATAAAAGCATGATACTTGCAGGCATGATTATTAAAGTGATTTGTAATCAGACAGCTTTTCTTATTTTTCGATAAATTAGTTAGAGTAAAGTGCACATATTCCGTCCCCTTTCCTAATTTCGTCCCACTTAACTTCTCCGCTTCTGCAAAATGGCGCCACTTATTACGCAAGGCACAGGGGACGGAAAGTAAAAAGGATCAGTATTGAAAGTTTGGTTCGCCAAGACGCATACATAAATTAAAGACGCCGAATTTCCTACTTTTAGAAGACCTGAGTTCTTATTACGTCGTTTGTAGAACGTTATTTACTATACTGTAAGTATTTATTTTTTTTCATTGCATGTATTTTACGTGGGTAAGATGCTGACAGTAGCAGACAGTGAGTTTTAGGACACTCAGTGCATCTTATGGGAACTGAAGCTCCGCCATATTGAGAAGTAGCGAGGTCCCAAATACGTCCCCCTTGCAATTCTTACTTTTGTCCCGGGGACGAAATTAGGAATGCTTTTTCATGACTATTTTTTTTTAATTTTTCCTCATGTTTGGATGGTTATTGTTTCGTTATGCTATTCTTCTACTGATAATTAGTACATTTTTTGTGCCTTACTTTAACATGAATTAAATTACTTATTCATTTAGAAATAAATTTTGATTTAGTTATAAGTTAAGCCTGGCGTATTGGATTTTTTGGGGGGACGAAATTGGGACCATTTTTTTTTTTTAATTTTTTAGATACTTTTGAAAAAACAATTTTTCGCATTGTTAAAATTTTTTTGTACGATATTTCCCTATGTTTCTATGTGCGTGGGTAGTTAGTCTATGTAAAATCCAAATTTTGTAGATTTTCACTTAAAATTACAACATTTAGGTCCTAAAAGTGTCTGGGGAGACGAAATGTGGGCACTTTACCCTACATTTATTGCGTTATAGGCGGTTCTTGTCTCAGGGTGGCAGAATTTCGGTTCAGTTCAAAATGTCAACTTCGACAGCATTTTCTGAAAATTCTTCTAACTTTATCCAAAAATGAAAAAAACTGTTCGTTTACACACTTTCTTAATACGAGCACCTGCCAACTGGACATATTTGCGAGCAAAAATGAATTTAAAAATGTGTCAGAAAGTAGATAGTTTGAGTTTGAGAACAGACTTGTTAAAATAATGTTATGTTACAATGGTAAGTGCAGAGCAGAGTTGGGCGAATTTGTAATTTCAACTATCTGCAACGTATTTACAATTTAATTGTAGGTAATTAATTATAGTTATACACATTCAAGCACAGAAATTTTGTCAAATAATGGGCATGGGTGGTGGTTTCAGCTACAGTACTAAAATTTTGCACAGCATGTAATTATAACTATAGGTAATTACATACAAATAAATTGTAATTACAATGCAGATAATTGCAATTACAAATTTGCCCAACTCTGGTGGAGAGTATGCATTTACTGTTACCTTGAATTGTTGGAAATACTGGATCCATGAAGCATTTTTTTTTTTTTTTTTCCGTTATTGACCGATTGGATACGCTTGCGAATAAGAATGATTTTTAAAATGTATCCGAAATTAGCCATTTTGGATTTGAGAAAAAAAAAAGCCTTAAGTGCCAACATTGAAGTTTATACTTTTTTTTTTTTTTGGTCGCTGTTTGGCTTTGAAAAATTCAAAATATTTTTTCCTTTATTAATTATTCTTAGTATTCTTATTATTATTTTGTTCTACTTTTGCTGATTCCGAACTTATTTTTAGTATCAATTCTTCTAATTTTCTTAAGGTTCATAATTTGCGGGCATTTGTGGCATCTATTATTTCGTGTACTTCAGCAATTTTTTCCTCTTGCCAAATATATTATGCTAGACCATTTCTTTTACTTGTTTATTCATTTTTCACTATTATCTAAATGCATAAAGAAATGAAATAACTGAACTGATCTTGTATTTTATGTCAACAATATAAAAGATGCGAATTTACCATAGGTACTAAGCTCCCACTAATCTTCCGTAATATGAGAATTAACGTGACCCAAGTTTAATACGTTACGAACCGGAAATTTTTTAAAGAAATTAAATTAAATTAATTACATATAAAACCGTGAAATTAAGTAAATATTCATCAAATAAATTTTCTGGTTTGAAACGTCGTTAAACAGGGTCAAATTAATCCACATATTACGGAGCATTAGTGGGAGGTTGACAGCTATGATGTACTCTGATTAAAAAACGAATGGCTTCCCATTTTCGACAGGCTTTGATTCCTGGAACTGCTTTTAATGCAAGGCAAAAATGTAAATAATTTTTATACGTTTTACAGTTTTATAAATTTATGATTCATAAGGAAAAATAAATGTTGCTGTATTTCAAGCAGGACAACCCTATTTTATAATGCTACATCAAGAGAATACAATTTACTATAAAATATACTGCATACTGCCAAATGCGTACACTGAATAATAAAATATAACTACTGAAGGAAAAATTTTGAAACTTGAATAAAAAAAGAAAGATTTTTTTTTAATTACTGTTATTGCAGAACAAAAAAAAAAAAAAAAAAAAAAAAAAAAAGAAAAAGAAAAAAGAAAAAAAAAGAGAAAAAAACACTAGACAAAATGCACGTACAACACATATCTAAAACTCGGCAGAAAATTCCGTTTTGTTTTCGTTTTCGGCCCAAAATCAGAGTTTCGCAGAACATTGGTTTCCGGCGAATATGCTGCCGAAAACTCGGCCAAAACTAGGGATGCACCGGATATTGATTTTGCCGGATATCGGATACCGGATATCCGAAGTTCCTTTGCCTGCCGGATTCGGATATCCGGCCGGATATCCGATCGGATATCCGGCACTAGATATGTTTTTAGTTATATGGTGAATTATTTCTTTATATAACGCCATTTCAGAACAATAAATTACAAACATCTTTAAAACATTTTAAATGCATTGAAATATAATTTACAAAAACTATATCTCTTTGAACATCAGGGCTTGAAATTCAAGTTTTCCCCAGAAGGGGAGTTTCCCAGCCAACATTTAAAAATACAGGGGAGTTGAACTGTTGGAAAGGAAAAAAAATATCTTTAAACCCCGTTATTTTTTATGTGCCACTTAAAGAATTACATTTATACAGACATGACAAAATACCTTTGAAATAATTTAAATTAACAACTCAAGATAATTTATTATCAAAAATGTTTATTTTTATTAAAACAAAGGAACAGAATCAAGTTTTATATATACCATGTCTATTTTTCAACTTTCACCTAATGTTATGGGCAATTAACAATTGGGTTGCTAAATAAATTTTAGAATTTATTCCATTTTGCATGTTTTAGCCTCTTTCACAAGTTACACTTTTGACAAGCAGCACAGACCAACTTTTATAACTTTAGAAATTACCGGAAACGCATGGTTATGCTCTGTTAAAAAATTTTAGCAAAATTTGTTGTGCATTATTTTTTAACTTACTTGCATGAATAATGCATATCGGTGATTCTATTGTCGATATCCTACGGTGATTGTATGTCACTTCTGAACAAACTTGTTTTATTATATCCTTAATGGAATTATAGTCAAAACTGTAATCCCTGGTATTTTCGTTAAAATTGAACTATGGAATTTTAAATGCATTCAACATGTCCGAAAACACTACAGTGTATATAATGTCATCATTTCTGTCCACAATTCCAATGACATCAGTTTCTGCCGTCTGCAAGTGTGTTTCAAAGACTAGCAACTCAACGTTAGGCCATAACTTATGTAAGAATGTTACTAACGTTTTAATTTTAATTCACTTTCATTCACTCCCATCAAGAATCTAACCAGTAGTTAACTTTCTTCATATCCACAAGTTTTAAATTTTCAACAACTTCTGCTCCATCAGTCAGTTCTTCAATCAAAAACTGTATCAACCTTTTCCTGTAATGTCTCTTACTTTTCTCAAGGAGCCGTTCTCTGCTCCAGAAGCTAATGTGTAGCTTGGCAATATTTCATTATCCAAAGGTGTTTCATTGCAATTATAGATTTGGGGTGGGGGGGGGAGAGAAGGCTGAGTAGTGGCATCTGGTAGGGTAAATAAGAAAGCTTCCCATTTATCTGAAAATTCTTATGGAACCCCAGTCAACAAAAATGTTTTGGTTCCATGCTTTTCAGATAACCGGAGTTTTACTGTACTTGAAAGATTAATGAATAAATGTTATGCTTATATTGAAATTTTTTCAATCTATTGAGTATGAATTAATAATATTAAATAAACTCCTTGTGAATCCTTCCTATTTATTTATTTATTTTTGTTAAGAAATACTTTATTTTTGTAAGATTTTAAGAAACATTTATTTCCTCAAAGTAATTTCTTTTGTTAAGGGGACATTCCAGTGAAACTAGTTTTCCCTTCTCAAATCATGAAATTCTATATTAACCCATGGGAAATTTTAGCAAGAACAAAAAATCATACATTAGTCATACATTATAAAACACTTTCTAACACTATCATAATATTGTTACCAAATTTAATTTTTTTTTTCATTCACATCACACAGTTGAATATTTATAAGGGGACCCTTCACTAACTTGAAAATGGCCATTCCGTAATGTTAAACCAATGGGCAGGGTTTTTTTTTAAATTGTTTAAATTTGAAAAGTTTTAAAAGATTCTTTTTGCATAAGATAGCTGAGCTCGATCTTTCATACGGCTGTTTTTTACTTTTTCGATTTCGGTTGCAGATTTTTTTGCATGGAATTGCAATGCATTGGAATTTTAAATCCATATCCAAAGTTTGAAAAGGAAATAGTCAATTGATTTCTTCTATTACACGATAAAAGGTTGATTTTAAAAGTCATGTCCTAATTTCTGTGAATTGCAAAAATCAACTAGTTTGTTATTTCTAAACATGTTTTTTAAAGTTCAGTAATTTTTTCTTCTTGTGTGCCACAAGTGTAATCTCATTTTGTTTAGTGCTGACTGTTGGCCAATTTGGTAGGGCCCAGTCTCCAGTGGCCATTACTGCCCTTTTAGTAATTTACTATTTTGAGCACAGGGAAAAAACATTGCAAAATACATAAATCGGTCATAAAAAAATATCGCCGATTTCGTCAATTATGGTGAAAATAAATAACAAAATTTGTCAACCGGTAGCAAGAAGAAAACTGAAGTTCGTGGGAAATCAGCAGCGGGAAAATATCCCAAAATTCGTCAATCGATCATGAAAAAATATAGTGAAATTTGCCAGTCAGTCACGAGTAAATATCATGAAATTCCTCAGCCGGTCGCAGAGAAAAAACACGAAATTTTTCAATCGGATACAAAAAACAATCGTTATTTTCATCAGTATTTCGCAAGAACAAACAGGGAAATTTGCCAATTGGTCACAGAATAAAATTGCTGTATTTGTCAATTGATCTCGAGAAAAAAAAATTACGAAATTCACCGAGTCTCTAGAAAAAATCGTGGCATTCGTCAGTCGGTCATGGAGAAAAAGCACAAAATTTTTCAGTCAGATGCAGAAAAACTATGAATTTTGCCAATCTGTCGTAAGAATAACCTGTGAAATCTGCTAATTGATAGTAGAAAATATCACGAAATTTGTCCGTCCACAATAGGGCATAATAAATAAGACACAATAATAATCTTTAGGGCATGAATCCTGCCATACCGTCTCAAAATTCAAGCCCTGTATCTGCCATTCAAGCCCTATAATGTATATTAATAATATTGCATAAAAATGTAATTTAAACATTAAAATATTCTGTTTATTTGTACAATGAAATGCTGATAATTGCTACTGGATTTGGATATGGGATTGACTATATTGATAATTGCTAATAATTAATTAATTTGTACACTAAAATGCTGATAATTTGTATAGTAAATTTTGACCAATTAATATGCATATAATTGTAGAGTATTTTCACAAAGAAATACTACATACTTTCTTTTTATAATTTAAACATAAAATATCTACTAATATGCCCATGATTAAAGAGTTATTTTCTCCAAACATAGGTTTAATTGATGCCCTTTTTCTGTTTTAATTATTTAATATTGTTTTTGCTCTAAGTCACGTTTAGTTTTATTTTAAGTTAAATTATTTTGATATTTATAAGTAAAAAGAAAATTACTTTTAATTTTAAATATTTATAAGGAAGTTACAAAAATAACTAGTTGGATTTGCTAATCCCAAAACTTTCTTCTATCTCATACATCTTAATATTTCAAAAAGTAGTTCCAAATGTTACCATACTTCAATATTATTAGTTCAATATTATACCAACTTTGATTTTGATCTAAAATTTCTGCTCCAGTCAATTAATCAGAATAAGAATAAGTTAATCTCGATCATGATATTTATTAAAATCAATAATTTTTTCGTTATTCTGTTGTACATCAGCTGTTTGTGAATAGCCAGCTTAGCAGGATGCGAAGTTCCCTCCGCTTCATGAGCCGCCAATATACAGCACAAAAAAAAAAAAAAAAAAAAATTGCGAAAAATTGAAAAAAATTTACAAAAATCTGTTACAGTGCCACCTTCTGGCGGAATATTTCCAAATGCAAGGAGAAACTGCTGGCCATAGCCAAAAATATACACACAAAATTGGTTCAATTCTATGCTTAGCTTCATACACTTTTCAAAGGTAAAATAATGAACATAACACAAAAATCCGTGTTATAGCGCCCCCTTCCAGCAGAATATTTTCAAATTGAAAGAGGACCTGCTGGCCATAGCCAAAAACATACCCCCAAAAATTGGTTCAACTCTATGCATAACTTCATACACTTTTCGATGGTACAAGAATGAAAGTGGCACAAAAATCTCTATTACAGCGCCCCATTTTGGCAGAATATTTCCAATTTAAAGGAGAACCTGCTGGACATAGCCAAAAAAAATTACAAAAAATTTTGTTCAATTATATGGATAACTTCATACACTTTTCGGTGGTACAATAATGAAAAAGGCACAAAACTCGCGATTAAGTGGCCCCCCTCCTTCCAGTGGAATGTTTCCATATTGAAAGAGGCTGACCTCTAAAACATCTAAATCCGTCGAAAACCGGAAATCGAAAAAATTTCTATTACAATACTTTCTTCTAAAAATTGGCCTGTTCAATTGTTAAACTTAAAAAAAGAAAGAAAACTAATATAAAGTCATACTTTAATAAAAAACTTCAAATTTTATTTTGCATTCTGAAAGTAAAGCTACAATTTTCTGAAAGAAGTAAACATAAATTCTTAAATTTATTATAAAGAGTTCAAATACCAATGTTAGGAAAGCTGGCAATTCTTTAAACTTTTGAGAATTACCTTTTACTCATGTATAGTGAACTTACTTTCATATTTTGCATTATAAACAAAATTGTTCGGCATTGTTTGGGGTCAAAATATTTCTGTTATCCTTATATATTCACTTCGCTGCGCTCTGCCGGATATCCGGCAGAGAAGTCGGATATCCGGTGATTGTGATCCGGATATCCGACGGTATTTCGGATATTGAAAATCAGCCGGATATGCCGGATATCGGATATTTGCCGGATATCCGTTGCATCCCTAGCCGAAACTATCTGTATTCCAAAAATCTCGTTTCTTCTTTCTGAAATTTTCACCATTACTCATTTGAGCCGTATCGGCTCAAATGAGACACTCGTTATTTAGTGATATCAACTTTACCGTTTATAATTATCAGTCATGACTGACTCGAGACATGAGTGCAAATTATAAAGCAAGCACTGCATATATGACTAAACTCTGAAGACGCTTTTCGCGTGCACATTAAAAGCGACAGACTTAACAGTAATAGAAAAAATTTACCTTCAAACCACAGAAGTGTTTCGAATACTCTTTGAGAAATTTCTAGTATAACAGATGATCATTATAAAAAATAATATGCATATCTAAAGGCATGCATATCTAAAACATTTTTTTATTAGATTCGTAGAATTAGAAAATCATTCTGTGTCGTTGAGGAATTAATAACATTTTATTTTATATGAAAATAAAAAAGTTTTGGTCACAGTTTTGCACAGACAGACAACTTGGGCCGCGCGTATAATTAATTAATAATTATGTATATTTATGTATGTATTAATTATATAAAAATACAATTTTTGGGCGTTTTCGTTTTCGGCCGAAAATAGGAAGATTACCGAAATTAGTTTTCGGTTTCGGTCTTAAAAACCTGTTTCGGTTGGTCCTTATTTATGATTCAAAAGGAAAAAGAGATGTTGTATTTCAAGCAGGATAACCCTATTTGATAATGCTACATCAAGAGAATACAATTTGCCATAAAATATTACGCATAGTGCCAAATGTGTACATTGAATAATAAAATATAAGTACTGAAGGAAAAAATTGTGAAACTTGAATAATAAACAAAATATATTATTACAGCGCAAAAGAAAAAACACTAGACAAAATGCATGTACAACATGTCTAAAACACAAGTTTCGCCAGAAAGACTAAAATTCTTTTTAGATTTTTCTTTACGTGAGAAAAATCCCTCGCCCATTTAAATTATAAATCAAAATAAGGAAAGAACAATGCCAAGAATAGGAAAATAAATAAAGGAAGAAATTTTTTTTGCAAGTAAAAGCAAGTTGGATAAAAATTTACATTTGCATCTAACATTTTGGCAACATCTTTCCGATGTGGAAAACAAACAAGCCTATTTCTCGAAAGAATGTGTTGAACACATGCATGTTTTCCTTTTTATATTTCAGGTTTCCCCCTCCTCCCCACACTGCCTTGCTTCGAATTTTACTAGAGGCCTATTTGAATAAAAGATTTCCGAAAGGTTTTGTTCGTAACAAGTTATGAAAGTTTTTGTATTTTTTGGAAATCCAAAGCTTTTATTTCAACCTATTTTTGAAAATATACAGCAGAAGCATGAGAAAAAATGTGCCTTTTGCTGACAAATATTTTATTTTATTAATTTCTTTTTACTTATTTCTTTTAAATTAAGTACAATGAATACAAAAGAAAAATCTTTATACAGTAAGAATGAATAAAAATTCCAGTAGAATGCAGAACTATGCAGATTTCGCTCGATTAGAGCGGTTAATCAATCCCACGATATTACCGCACGAATCGAAACATACACTGAATGGGAAAAGTCGCAATAAATCCACAACCAAGTTTCTCAAATACACAATATACATAAATAGACAATGCAATAATGCACTAAAAAAAAATTCCAGTAGAACGCAGAACTATGCATATTTCGCTCAATTAGAGCGATTAATTAATCCCACGATATTACCGCACGAATTGAAACTTACACTGAATGGGAAAAGTTGTCAATAAATCCACAACCAACATTCTCAAATACACAATATACATAAATAGACAATGTAATAATGCACTAAGACATTGTTTTTGATGTATTACTGTTAGAAAACACATATTACAGCAGTATATGAAACTTTAAGGCTGTTTGTTCTCAACTGCTCTGCTCAACAAGCGCAAAACGTTTTGATACTTTTACAAATTCATTTTTTAACGGAAAGATATAAAATTAGAAAGACTGACCATGGAAGCGGTTTGGAATCGAAATGTGTTTTCCATTTTTTGATCAGTAAATTACCTATTGAGTTATAAGCGATTTTGATCACGTGACAAACACGTTTTTCACCCTTTCTTGAGTGGTTTTTCTCCTTTCGAGCGGAAATTTGGTTCAAAACGCCCACTTTGACACTATTTTCTGAAAGATCTATTGTGTTTGAAAAAAAAAAAAAAAAACCTAAAAAGCAGCTTGATGACATAGTTTCTGAACAACAACAACTGCTAGTTTCATGCATTTCCGAACAAAAATGAATTAAAACTTATGTCATATAGTTGTCCTTTAGGATTTGACAACACCCTTAAGAAACGTTTATCTAACTTTCAAGAATTTTTTAGTCACCTTCCTAATTACCCTCGCTAATGTTAAACCTATGGGTGTAGAGTGTTTTCGTACATTTAAAATACCTCCTAAGGAAATTAATATATTTAACTTCTTTTAACTTTGTACTCTTCTCAAAGGACGTTTTTGTTTTTCTTAGTTATCAAAACACATTTTTAAAATCTATACAGGCAGTTTTATACCCGTGTTCTGTATATCCTGCCACAAGAATATTCAAGTAACTGTAATAAATTATATGTTGGTCTCCGTCATATGAAAATTTGTTGGTGTCAAAATAGTTATTTATAAAAAAAAAAGTTACAAAATTTAAATTTTTATACTGTTGATGAACCTCTAAGTTACATTAAAAAATACTTGTTCCGTGTTTTAACAAGCAAAACAGTACAAATTCAATTTTTGTAAGACCAAAGTGTCCATTTTTGATACTTTAAATTTTATAAATTTTCGGCGCTTACAGACCCTAAAACAGAAAAATGCATTTTTTCTACCGGTATACTAGACTACTTTTATATGTATGTTCTGTATGTTATATGTATGTAATAGACCATTGGATATTCAAGTAATTGTGATAAATAAAAGTATGACGTGAAAATTCAAAAAGTCCAACTCCCTTTTTTATATTGCCTTCCAATTTTATATCTTTCCTTAAAAAAATGAATTTGTAAATGTGTCACGACGTTTTGCGCTTGTTGAGCAGAACAATTGAGAACAGCCTTAAATATAATTTTTAGAAGTCATTCCAAAAATGCACCCTAGAACTTACCGCTCTTCCACTAACAAAAAAGCTTGTATAAAGAAGAAGATTATTATTATTTAGATTTTATTTTCTAATTTACAATTATTTAGTCTTTTTCTTATACTTTTCGAAACTTAAAATTTGACTGCTTGTCTGACAAAAATTCATAATAATGCATAATATACATATGTTAGGACACTACCTAACAAAAATAAATTCAAAGGAGAGTATCAAATGGTTCAAAATATTCACATAATTAAAATGTTTAGAAAGAAATTGGGTTCTTTAAAGGATCCTTCACACAAATTTGTCTATGACTTTGAACTTGGTAAAGTTAATTTCATACAGGACCCTTCGCAAATTTTTTCATCTCGAAACAGGACCCTTCACAGAACGTTTCACCTTAAAACAGAACCCTTCACAAAATTCTTTGTCTTAAAAATACTACTTTCACAAAACCTCTCAACTGAACCTTTTACAAATTTAATCATTTAAAAGTAAAATCTGACCTGTCAATCTTACATACGTAAAAAGAATATACGTATTTTGCATACACATATCTTCTTAAAGATGTAGAAACAAGAACCTGAATATAATAAACCTTTCAAATTCACAAAATTATGACTAGATTTTTCATAAATGTAAAAACCTGTTCACAATTTAGCAAAAACAGGACCTTGGGAGAAAAGTCTGGACAGACCCCTGAATGCAGATTAAAATCAAGAACATGCATATTGTTAAAATAAGTAAAAATAATGCTCATATCTACTTTTTTTTTCATCAATTATATTATTGCTAAGAAGGGCTTTCAAAAACTGTTATCTGTTATAACATTATCCTTTAAAATCATGCGTGACTTCCTTTTAGAATTCCGTCTTGAAAATTGGAAAACTGCGACACATCCTCTAATTTAGATAACGATATTTCAAGATGGTAATTTTATTGTTTTCTGTATCCTGTTGTGAACACGTGCTCATTTATGTTTTATTCCCTTCACTGACGCTTGAAAATACAGTTTAAAAGTTGCACAAAATTCTTTAATAATTTCATATCACAATGATTGATCAAATATGAACCAAGGTAATTCATTCACGCATTAAAATAGAAAAAACTAGTATGTTGTGGCCATCACAAAACTTTCTTCTATATAAATCACGTCGATTAAATCATTTAAATAATACAAGAAATTACATCAATTTAGCACCAATTCATATCAAAGTATATCTGAATTTGAAGTTTGATGAAAATTCGTGCATTAGTTCTTGAGATAGAGCTATAGTGAAAATTCTGAAAAATATAGCACAGCAGCGCCACCTATTGAGCGATTTGCACCAAAACATAAACAGCACTAATTGATATCAAGGTATACCTGAATCTGAAGTTTGATGGAAATTCGTGCATTATTTCTTGAGATAGAGCTATAGTGGAAATTCTGAAAAATATAGCACAGCAGCGCCACCTATTGAGCGATTTGCACCAAAACATAAACAGCACTAATTGATATCAAGGTATACCTGAATCTGAAGTTTGATGGAAATTCGTGCATTAGTTCTTGAGATAGAGCTATAGTGGAAATTCTGAAAAATATAGCACAGCAGCGCCACCTATTGAGCGATTTGCACCAAAACATAAACAGCACTAATTGATATCAAGGTATACCTGAATCTGAAGTTTGATGGAAATTCGTGCATTAGTTCTTGAGATAGAGCTATAGTGGAAATTCTGAAAAATATAGCACAGCAGCGCCACCTATTGAGCGATTTGCACCAAAACATAAACAGCACTAATTGATATCAAGGTATACCTGAATCTGAAGTTTGATGGAAATTCGTGCATTAGTTCTTGAGATAGAGGAATAGTGGAAATTCTGAAAAATATAGCACAGCAGCGCCACCTATTGAGCGATTTGCACCAAAACATAAACAGCACTAATTGATATCAAGGTATACCTGAATCTGAAGTTTGATGGAAATTCGTGCATTATTTCTTGAGATAGAGCTATAGTGGAAATTCTGAAAAATGCAGCCTGTTGAGCGATTTACACCAAAAATTAATCAGCACCAATTATATCAGGGACTAACTTAATAGAATTTTTTATTAAATTCCGTTCATTAGTTCTTGAGATACAGCATCCACAAAATTTGTGTCACACACAGACAGACAAACTCACAGACAGAATAACAGACAGACATTTTGTAAAAACATGTTTTTCGGGTTCTTTGACCCCTAAAACAGTAAATCCCTCGAAAACCGGAATTCGAAAATTTTCATAAATCAAATACTTTTTTCTTGATAGAAGAAAGTAAAATATTCATGAATAAAATTTTTATAAAACATTTTATAAAATATTTTATAGCCCTACGATATGCTATTTCTTTCAAGCAACAATTAAAATGCCGTCCCCAAAAAATAACGTTACGTTACACAAGCCTGCCGTAAAACGAATCAGATGTATCATTGTACGGTTAAATACTGATAATCTCTAATAAAACACACATACTACAATACATAATAAAACACACATACACACATAAATAACGCCTGCATTCAACAGTTAAAGGTATATATAAATATTATACAGACATACATACAATAAATACAATAAACCCAACTGGACTGAAAAATTAGCCAGAGCCAGGACCCGGGACCACAGTATACAAGACTGCTGCTCTAACCACTGAGCTACTCCGGCCGATGCCTGTGTCTGCAATTTCACACTAATAAACCATGTTGGGTGAGTCACTAGCCATCTATACAACAACCTTGGATGACCGGACAACGATGAATAGATTTTACTATTACATCGATCTACGATATATATAATAAAACACACATACTACAATACATAATAAAACACACATACTGTATTTTATTAGTGGGAAATTGCAGACCCAGGCATCGACCGGAGTAGCTCAGTGGTTAGAGCAGGAGTCTTGTATACTATGGTCCCGGGTTCGATTCCTGGCTCTGACTAATTTTTCACTCCAGTTGGGTTTATTGTATTTATTGTATGTATGTCTGTATAATATTTATATATACCTTTAACTGATAATCGCTACTACATTTTTTTTAACCTCTAAGCATCGCACATTTTCAATTTTTACACTTTCGTATAGGGAGAAAAAAAATACTTTTAACTGCAATTTGTTTGAAAACTGTATCTCAATTTATTTTTTTAAAATGTTATTTTTTTTGTAGTTTTTAATACATTTTCTGTAGTGGTGGCAACTGAAGTACTTACTTCATTCTCTAGAAAGTAAAGGAAAACAAATAGTTGGAAAATAGTAGATTACTTTATATTTTTGTTGCCATTTTCACAGAGCAACTAAAAAAAAAACTGTAATTAAATTACGTGCTATTTTGAAAAAATATTAAATGAATGATTTCTGATAAAACATGGAGCTTTTGTAAACTGCATTTAATTTTCAGTATCTATATTAATGTTACAAACAAATGAAGGCATATGAATCATTAGATACCCGACTTTTCTTTCGAGTTTCTTGAATGACAACGTCGTTTGTTGCTGGGTTTGGGTACCATTCCGCGATAGTGACGTCCCATGCATACTTTTCTATAGATGTTGTTTCTGACAGGATCGTAAATGTGGAATTTTTCAGCGGATGCAAATGACGTCATTTTACATAAAATTTAAGCGTTTATTTTAAGTCTTAAAACTGAAATATGTTTTGCACTATCTATATTTATATATTTCTTCATCGGGGGTGACACTAAACTCTGAAAAAGCAGATTTCCTGTTTTCTAGTCTTAAACTTAACTTGGTTTTAGTGTGTAAAGATAAAATTTTTTAATCAATTTTTCACTCACTTCCCGATGTGCTAGAATTATACAAATTATATACACAGTTGTGTTTCCAGTGGCAGTAATGCATTTTAATATATTGAGAGCTTAATGAGAGCTTAATCAGATACATTATTTCTGTTGTCTGCATCCTTTTCTTTTTTCTATGCATCTACAAAATGCAGAACAATGTATAAGGTATCATTCAAAATGTTTTTGAACCGGCTTCTGACATAACACAACCAAATTTTTCAACCAAATTTAACACAACTTTCCGAAAACTTGACAAAGAACAGTAGCAACAGCTTCAATTAAAACATGAACATATCGAATATTTGATGAGA
The DNA here is from genome assembly GCA_963932465.1 of Maratus speciosus. Taxonomy (NCBI): domain Eukaryota; kingdom Metazoa; phylum Arthropoda; class Arachnida; order Araneae; family Salticidae; genus Maratus; species Maratus speciosus. The sequence continues at coordinate 558,408,580 of OZ010792.1, forward strand.
TATGGACACTTGTATGAAATAATTTTTAACTGCGCATCCGTGGAAGATTTCAAAATTTTTATTCCTTAATAATTTGGTAGTCAGCTATTTAGGGTAACTTATCTAAAATGTCCAGTCAAATATCGAGAAATTTCACAAAGATAGGGGTGATATAGTGAGTTGCTCTCTAAAAATAGCTTTATTATAAGGGTTTTTCTACAAATTTTCAATCAACTCACTATATCTTTCTGAGTTTTCACAATATCTGACTGGACTTTTTACAGAAGTTACCCAAAATAGCTGGCTACCAAATTATGAAATAAAAATTTTGAAATCTATATTCATGTTTTAATTGCAGTATACTGTTGCTACTGTTCTTTGTCAGGTTTTTGGAAAGTTGTGTTAAATTTGGTTGAAAACTCTGCATGCTATAAACAAAAAACTTTTGAATTTTTCACAAAAACGTTAACATCTTCACGAATATAAGTGCTATGCTTACACAAATGCATACAAACGTTGAACAGGACCCAAATAGTCATTTACCACAGTGACAAACCATTTCCAGCCTTTTCTGTTACATAGGTGATCGCAAATATTATTTTATTATTAAATTTATTATTAGCCCCCAAATTGTACCCCCGATAAATCTTCATCGAGAAATATGAAGTCAAACATGTTCTTTACATCCCAGAAGTTCAAGAACAATTCGCCAATAATGTTGGTAGATATTCGACAAACCGTGTACAATCGAAAGCATTCAGTCGCTGTACCTTAACTTTTGGAGGCCAGTGTACAAAATGGAGGTAGACACGAAAAAAAAATAATTACTCACCATATTGAGTGGCATATCATTGGATACGCCTTTCAAAATGAAGACGATGTTTCATTGACTATTTTACAGTCAGAAGCTCCGTTTAAATATTACACAACCTGGAAGTTGTGTAGGTAGGATTTCTAGCTTTACTGCAAATCTAAACTTCATAGACATCTATAGGCCTCATTAAAACAGTGTTTATAGTTAGGAACTAACAATTAAACACAACTTAAAAGTCATCAATACAAGTAAATAAAAAAAATAGGTAAGTAATATAAAAAATAGTTTAACATTGATGAGAAATAATTAATTACTTCGCTTTTTACGCAGTCGGGTTTTATCATTTTTTAAATTTAGTTAAAATAAACAAAATTGTTGAAAAGGTAAACTATCCCCTTAAGTTATAATAAAAAGATTTAAAAATATTCTCAGGAAAAGTGATTCAAATCCTAAAGCAAAGTTAAAACAACACAAACAGAACAAAGGAACGAAAACCAGCCTCTATACAGTCTCAACTCCACTCAGACATGAATAAACTCCGTTTAGCAACACAAACTAGAAATCTTCTGATTAAGAAAATGGCATGCCATTGCGATATCCATCACAATGCTAATTATGTAAGAGAACGTTAGAAAGCAAGAAAAAGAAACGAAAGACCTATACAGAAAAAGAAATCGCACATTTACCTCCAAGAGATTATTTCCGTACGAAAACACTTGTTTGTGTATGGCGTACAGCACCTTTTGACAAAAGGAGTGATGCTCATTTTGACATTTAGAAGAATAACGCTAATTGCTAAGCAAACTAAAGTCGGCTTGTACAAAGCAGATTGTCAAAACACAACAACAGTGCATGTTTACCAGACTTTTAAGCGTAACGCAAAAGAACATTTATCAACAACAGTGAATAACAATATTTTTAGGGAGCAGATTTGGTGGAAATTACCAAAACAATTGGAAACGGTGGGCGTAAGCTGTTAATGCACAAGCAAAATAAATAAAATTAATGTTCCTGAATAACGTAAGTTGAACTAAAGATGTTTCATTTGATTTATACAACAATAAGCAGAGCAATATTTCAGGCTACAATGAATTTAGAAGAAATTTTATTTTCTACAAGAGATGTATAATAGAATAGAAAATATTTGCTTAAACAGCTTTTTCTGTAGGAAATTTATTTTCTACAGAGGATTCTGTTTAAGGCTCCTGTCCCTGCCGGCGAAGATACTCACAAGCTAATGCTAATTCTATGGGGAGGGATTTTTCTAATATCTCGTTTGCATTTCGACATTTTTTTTTTGCATTGGATAGCCGAGATCCGTCTCTACATCGCACCTTTTTTTACTTTTTCGATTTTGGTTGGAGATATTTTTTAGAATGGCACTGTTACGAAATGACTATTTCTTAGTTTTTCTTTCATCCATGTATCATTTACCTGCATTAATATAATTATTCAACTGGTTGTAATCTTCTGTATTCCATGTTTCTGTATTGGTTCAACATCTGGCAACAGTTGGTTTTGTTTTTGTTCTAGAGAGAAGTTTATCAAATAAAGTAATGTGAAGAATACGTTGGTTCTTCCATCACCATTATTAAGAATTTAAGTTAGAAATATATTCGCTTTAGCAATTTTAAATGTTATATAGTTATTGAGTGCAGTTTTAATAGCTTATAGATATTTGAATATTTAAGTTTTAGGGATTCGTTTTAGTTAAGAGTTTTTTACACTCGAATCCAACAGGCACTTTCATTTTCAGAACCGGTTTTAAAAGTGAAAGTAACTTTATAAAAAACATCTGCGACCAAAATCGAAAAAGCAAAAAAGGTGCGATGTAGAGACGGACCTGTGCTATCCAATGTAAAAAAAAAAAAAAAAAAAAAAAAAAAAAAAATGTGGAAATGCAAGCGAGATATTAGATAAATCCCTCCCCATAGGATTAGCATTAGCTCTTGAGGGTCTTCGCCGGCAGAGACAGGAGCCTTAAGTAAGCAAGTGATATCCTATAACAGGGCTGCCAACCTTTGTGAGTACTAATGTGTAGTTCAGACTCAGAAAATGTTTAATTTTAAGGTATCTACCTACATTAATCGTTTCCCACATTATCTCGAGTTATTTCGGGTGTGCATATACTGCAATTAATTATTATCCCGCGATAATTCGGCCGTAGCAGAATTTGCCAGTGCAGTTTGTTTTATCAAGTTTTACTCGGTTTAAAAGAAAAGAAAATACCCTGCATTGATTTGTAGCTTGCCAATCAAAGCAGAATATATGAACAAATAATTTTACGATCAGCTAAACAATTTAGAATGAACTTGTTGAAAAACTAATTGCATAAAATCAGTGTGACGAGTTTTCTGTCATAGCAGGAAGACTCAGCATTAGTCCCTCACCACTCAGGGTAACCTTAACCCCTTGGGGACGAGCGACCGATATACGCGCCACATAAGGTGCTCAGAATCTTTGATTATTCTCACCAGTAAAATTTTATAGTAAATTTTGGCTTATTTAATCCGAGCATTTTCCCGATTTGGGCAAAATTTTCTGTATTGAAAAACCTGTGATAAAAGATTAAAAATTCTGTAAAGGACGCTCGTCCCGAAGGGGTTAAGGGGTCATGTGCTTTTTAAATTCGTCAAAAAGCAGCAAATACTTTGAAAATTTGAATTAGTGTACGCTGTAAAAAAATTCAGAAACGTTTCTGAATATATGGGACAGCTACGGTGCATGTAATTTTCAAAAACGTTTCTGAGTATTTCGGAAACCTCTTTCCAACATACTCAGAAACGTTGTAGACTATTTCAGAAAATCTTTTGATTTCTGAAATAGTCAACAACGTTTCTTTGATTTCTGAAATAGTCAACAACGTTTCTGAGTATGTCGGAAAGAGGTTTCCGAAATACTCAGAAACGTTTTTTGAAAATTACATGCACCGTAGCTGACCCATATATTCAGAAACGTTTCTGAATATATGGGTCAGATGGGTGAGTAGTTCATTTTAAACACACATATTTGCTTAGTATCTACAACAAATTTCATAACACTCCATACACACGTTCTCAAGATATCATGCGCGATATCATTCTCAAGATATCATGATATCATGCGCAAGATATCAATGACTAACGGAGTGAAAAAAGGAGCTATTTTAATTTCAACAATACACAAATTCCGTGAAAGGCTGATCAGTTTCTAACGTTAGCATATTACAAAGCACAATCTGTTTAATCAATATTCAAAATTTTGCTTTTATACATAAAATGGTTTTGAAGATAAACTAATTCAAACTTTGAATTTTTTCGTTAATTTTCGCCGCGTTTAAAAGTGCAAGAGGCCTTAAAGCATTTTCCAGGTGTTATTCCTGCTATTGAGAAAAATGAAATCCAACGAGACAGTGTGTGCTCTACGCTCCCGTAAAAGAAATTCGAAAGTTGTAAACCAGTGGGAAAAGAGACCAGATAGCAGTGTACTACCGAATGTCAGGTATCGCTTTGTGTTTTCCCTTGTTTCAAAAATCATCCTACAAAGATATTTAACTTTTTTTCATTTGCTCGTGATAACTCGAGATAGTAAACTGATGATCAGACTGTATGCTTTCACACCTGTCAAAAATTAAAAAATTAACTTAAAACCTGTATATTATGTTTTACTTCATCCTTATACAGTCGAACCTCGATTTAACGAATTGATTGGGACCCACAAATCCTTTCGTTAAATCGAAGCAATTCGTTAAATCGAATATCAATTTTTGTAAAGAGTATGCCATAAAAGTATCAATGCAAAATACCCTTAGATAGATACAGATATGAAAAAAAAGAATAATTATTGTTTACTACGAGCTTAAAAAATATAAGTTATACGTTAGGAGATCAACTTTAAAATTTACTCCTTCTTTCTGGGAGTTTCCTTCCATGTTGACAAGAATTTTCCGAACAAAGAGTTTTCGGTACTGCACTTTAAAGGACCTTATGACACCCAAATTCATGGGCTGCAGTTCACTTGTGCAATTTGCTGGGAAGAATTTCATTTTCACATTTGAAAATTTGTAACCCGAAGGATGTGCTGGGCATTGATCAATGAAAAGAATGATTTTTATTTTTTCACTTCTCATCTTTCTGTCTAAATATTTTAACCACTTGGCAAACAATGTTGCATTCATCCACGATTTCTTATTAGCACTATATTTTGTCGGAAGAGATTTCACATTTCTGAAGCACCTTGGATGATTGGCTGATTTTCCTATTACATAGGGAGGCAACTTTTCAGATCCATCAGAATTCGAGCTAAAAGAACAGTTATTCGAACCTTACTTTTCTTCTCTCCATGGCACTTTTCTTTTTGATAACAAAGGGTGTTATCTGGCTGCAAATTATAGAACAGGCCAGTTTCGTCCGCATTAAATAAGTCAGAAGGGGAATATTCTTTGATGAGTTCTGGTTAAGTTTCAGTTTTCCATTCTTCGACAGTTTCTGGGTCCACACTTTTCTTTTCTCCGCTCATAATTTTATAAACAATGTTATTCCTCTTCTTTAGGTTGTCTAGCCAACCTCTTGAAGCCTTGAAGTTCGTTTCACCAAGCTCAGATGCAATTTGCTGAGCTTTTTCATGAAGAAGAGTTCCACTTATAGCTATGTTTCTTCCTCTAGCTTCAGCAAACCAAGACATAAGCAGTTCTTCCACGACATAAAAAGAACTGGTTTTCACAGATTTTCTTTTTGAAGCTGCTTTTTCACCACAGCTTGCAGCGCATTCTTCAATATCTTTCTATTCTTCAGAATAGTTGATAGCGTAGAAGTCAAAATTGCAAATTTCTCTGAGATGCTTTTCTGACTTCCAACTTTCTTATCTATCTCTTTTAATAAACACATTTTTTCATTAATTGAAAACCTTTTGCGTTTACTGGATTCTTTGGCCATCCTCGCACTTACAGTTCAGTGAAGCAAAGAACACTCAAAGCAGTGTAAGCACGAGCAATGCACAATGAATGCACAACATGGACATAGGTAGCGCGCCAAACCAGTTTTTCTCCCTCCAAAAGCTCCTGGGATTTTCTCACCAGACTCTCTCGAAACTTTATTGCGCCGGCACTTTTATTTAGTTCTCCGCTGCGAAAGTTGCCAAAAAAGGGATCACCGCCAAAAAATGATACCCTTTTGGCGATGAAAGCGCAGAGATGTTGGATTCAACTTTCGGCCGAAAGAACAATAGAATTCGGGGCCTAGTAGTACCTTTAGTCTAAGATTGCAACACCCAAAAGCAACATTTCTCCGAAAATGTAGTTTGCACTTTAAGTCCCGGCCAGCAAGGTCAACTGATTCGTGAAAAGGTAGAGGTCCATTTAAACAGTCATTCTGACCCTCCTTATCTGTGCTCTTTATAATGTTTCTAGTTGAAAAGGGAGAAAAGCTGTCTTTTGAATACACCAGAAATGAGAAAACAGTTTGTAACACTTGGATTAGGGCGTGAAAGATTCAAAATTTTATGTGCGAAAAATTCAAAGTTTTAGTTCTGTGTGCGAATGCGATTTTTTTTCAGCGACTGTTGTTCGTTAAATCAAAGCTAAAAATTCGTTAAATCAGAGCATTTTAGCACCCTATTTGTATGGACAGAAAAAATATTCGTTAAATCGGAGAATTCGTTAAGTCGAAGTACGTTAAATCGAGGTTCGACTGTATTTAATAATAAGATTTAAAAATATGATGATTTTTTGAAACTTTTTCCAAAAAAATTGGTAAGGGAAACGGTTAAGTAAACAAGTGATACCCAACCTTTGTGAGTACTAATGTGCAGTTCAGGCTCAGAAAATATTTAATTTTAAGGTATCTAGCTACATAAAAATGGCCGTTTTGTTGAAAATTTTAGAATTTTTTTTTATTTGAAAGAGTAAACTTTTACAATTCCAAATCTGTTTAAATTTTATTCCTACACTGTAAAAAAAAAGGATTAAAATACGGAAATTGTACTGGCAATCGAAACGCCAGTACTATTTCAGTATTGTAACGGAAATTTTCCCCTGTAAATTCCAGAAAAAAGGAAAATTTTCTGTAATTTACGAGGAAAATTTTCCGTTAAAATACGGAAATAGTACTGGCGTCTCGATTGCCAGTACATTTTCCGTATTTTAGTCCGCTAGTACTAACTGGTGCTGACAGTACTAAGCCTGGATAAAGTGTAAAGGTTTTAATATAGTCAGGAACATCCCTTAGGGGTGTATTCCAATTCAAACTGCTTATTTTCTGATTTGTTAGGTAGCTTTCATTACAAAAAGCTACCTATTGCAGCCGTTCGGAGGAAAGCGATTTGAAAAAATTTTGGTATATTTTCATCGATCATGACCCCCAGACCTCGAAATCACCCTCCGTTCAAAAGTTGATATATATATCCATATATATATATATATATATATATATATATATATATCTGATCTTTGTGACACTGTAACTCTCGTACTTATGAACCGATTTGGATGAAACTCGGTGTGTACATAGTACCTACTAATGTCTCAACAGAGTTCGTTGGCCAGCTTCATCCGCCATCTTGTTTCAAAATGGCGGTCATTTAAAAATTTAAAAAAAATTTGAAATTTGAAATGTGGTACCAAAAAGTTGAATATTGAAAAATATTTTTTTTTTATGTGTTTGAACTTGATACAAAGATTCCGGAGCAGTTTTTGTTTTGTCTATATCTTAAAAAATGGCTGAGTTATAGCATTTTGAATTTCAATCGTGGCTGACATTTTGAAACGTCCTGATTTTTGTCACGCGATAACAGGCGTATTTATGAACCGATTTGGATGAAACTCTGTGCGTACATATTACATACCAATGTCTCGACCGAGTTCGTTGGCCAGCTTCATCCGCCATCTTGTTTCAAAATAGCGGCCATTTAAAAATTTAAAAAAAAAATAAGATTTGAAATGTGGTACCAAAAAATTGAATATTGAAAAATATTTTTTTCTTATATGTTTGAACTTGATACAAAGATTCCGGAGCAGTTTTTGTTTCGTCTATATCTTAAAAAAATGGCTGAGTTATAGCACTTTGAATTTCTAGCGTGGCTGACATTTTGAAACGTCCTAATTTTTGTCACGCGATAACAGGCGTATTCATGAACCGATATGGATGTACCTTGGTGTGTACAAAGTGCATACCAATGTCTCGACCGAGTTCGTTGGCCAGCTTCATTCGCCATCTTGTTCCAAAATGGCGGCCATTTAAATATTTTTTTTAAATTTAAAATTTAAAATGAGGTACCAAAAAATTGGAAAATGAAAAAGATTTTTTTTCTTATGTGTTTTACCTTGATACAAAGATTGCGGAACAGTTTTTGTTTCGTCTATATCTAAAAAAATGATTGAGTTATAGTATTTTGAATTTCTATTGTGGCTGACATTTTGAAACGACCCGATTTTGTCACGCGATAACAGGCGTATTTATGAACCGATTTGGATGTAACTTGGTGTGTACATAGTACATACCAATGTCTCGACCGAGTTCGTAGGCAAGCTTCATTCGCCATCTTGTTTCAAAAGGGAACATTTAAAAAACATTTTTAATTTAAAATTTAAAGTGAGGTATCAAAAAACTGAAAAATGAAAAAGGTTTTTTTATGTGTTTGACCTTGATACAAAGATTCCGGGGCAGTTTTTGTTTCGTCTATAGCTTAAAAAATGATTGTGTTATAGCACTTTGAATTTCTAGTATGGCTGACATTTTGAAACGGTCTGATATTTGCCACGCGATAACACACGTATTTATTAACCTATTTGGTTGTAGGAAGGCACGTGGATAATATATAGCAATGTCTCGACCAAGTTCACTGGCCAGCTTCATCCGCCATCTTGTTTCAAAATGGCGGCCAATAAATAAAAAAAAATTATATTTAAAGTGAGGTGCAAAAAATTAGAAATTGAAAAGGTTTCTTTCTTAAGTATTTAACCTTGATATAAGGATTCCGGAGCATTTTTTGTTTTGTCTTTATCTTAAAAAATGGCTCAAATATAGCAGTTTGAATTTGTTTATGTGGGTGACATTTTGAAAAATCTGATTTTTTGCCTGCGACAGCACTTCTATATATCAACGATTTCTATGTGAGTAGCATGTGCACAGCAATTACTAAGTTCTCGACCAAGTTCACTAATTAGCCTCATCCACCACGTTGTCTTAAAAGGGCAGGCACTTCAAGATATCGCCGAATTTGGAAACCAACTATAAGTTACTTTAACTAAAATCAGCTTGGATAAAGCTGACTAATTTCGCGAAATTCTCATTCATAATGATTTAGTCTTGATAAAAATTAGTATTGAATCTTCTATAATCGGTTTCCACTAAATTGAGCTTCGTGTGTTTGAATAATATAAGCTAGCTTTTTAAAAATAAGGAATATGAAAGCTACCTCTTCCTCCCGACACTGGACGGAAGGACTTTTTTAAAATTCATTTTTGCTCTCAAACGCATCAAACTGGAAAATTCTCTTATTTAGAAACTAAATAATGTGCCGTGCTTGTCAATTTTTTGATAAATGCAGAAAATATTGCAAAAAAGGCTATGACAGTGGGCGTTTTGAACCGAATTTTCCGAAGCGGGAGATCTGGGAATGAAAAAAATGGTCATACTGAGAAAATAATTGTTTAAAAATCAAATTCTAATTAATTGAGCGAAAAATGAAATCACACGGCCTCTTATACAACTCTTCAAAAATCCCCTCAGCAAGTTTCATGTTTTTACTTTTAAAAATGAGTCTGAAAATGTCTCAGAAAATTTCGAGCTGTTGAGTGTGGAAAAATATTTTTTTCGAATACCCCCTTAAACTGTCTGTCCATTTATCCGAGCTTTTGCTTACCCGAACTAGAGTCGGTCCGACTTGTTCGGATAATCGGCGCTCTACTGTATGCTAATATGAAAATCTAGGGGTTTTTGTTATTTTTAATGTATAGTTTATATTTTAACAACTTATAAGTTAATAGTATTTACGAAAGTGCCACGTGCTCCATTTTGTCCGTTTTTCATGGAATGGCCTATTTATTAATTAATTTATTTTGGTCTACTTTACAAGCAATAAATAGTGCTCTGATTGAAAATAACGATAGAAACAAATTTCTAAAAAGTAGTAAAGTTTAATAAATCAGAAAACTAAAGTCTAATATTTGTTTTGAAGTTCACCGCGTTCGTTGCAAATAAATGAAATCTTTAAGAGCGCACTTATCTCTATACGTTATTATTACGAAGTGTAAAAATTTATGAGGCACGCAAAGTCATTAATAAAATGAGCGCTAATATACAAAAATTCATCAAACCCAGCTAAGAAACTCGATGGAAATTACACGAATAGGGTACTTTAATGAAAATTATCGGAAAAGATGAAAAGAAGTGACAAATTTCCATAGCTAAATGAGAGTAAGTATAATTAATAATGCCCTTTGAAATGATTAAAATTCAAAACTTTTGATTTGAAAGTTTAATTTAATGAGTGAAAAACAAATAATAAAAATATAAGCCGTTAAATGATGAAAAATAAAACTGAATTTCTGTTCAAATGTGTGTGTGTGCATTTTGCATTTAAGGGACACGTATTTTAATTATTTATAATGTTCAAAGGTAATTCCAAATTTTAAACTCTTATTGGTTTTTTAACTTGAAATCAAAAGACACAGAAAGTAATTTTGAATATGCAATTTTCACTGAATTATTTAAACAATAAAAAAAAAAAAACAGATTTTAAATGTCAAAAATCATAATTAAACAAGAAAGAAAAAATCCTGCGTTAAGCACAGATTATGAAACACTTTCCAAGACATTCTGACGGCTTTAGCAAAACTTCGTTATTTAGGGAAATAATGTATATCAGATAACTAAGTATACATTTTAGAAAACGTGTAAAACATTTTAAAATCTGATTTCAGCAGTTACCGTCCATAGCCAAATATGTATTCCAATTCTTTTGAACAACCCTGTATTTGATCTGTAGGTTGATGCATATACTATATATTGGGGAAATTTAGTTTAGAAAGAAAATGCATAACAGGTTGAAGTTTCTCTTTCAGCAATTTACACTAATAGACGGAAACTTACTTGAATACTTTTGTACAACCCTGTAGTTAACCTAGTACCTTTGTTTCACGCCACTATTTAGCTAAAATTGAATTCAAACTAAAACACACTTAAAACTACTGAAATCACATTTCCAGAAATTATCATTTATAGACGGTCATTTATTCAATACTTTGCGTGACCCTGTATATCATTTTTATATATTCTACAAACATTTCTTAGTAAACTAAATGCAGTTCAGCGTAAAAATGCATAACTCATTTAAAAACCACCTTTAAGCAATTTGCCCTCATACATAATAACCATTACGAATTCTTTTGTGGAGCCCTGTATATGAATTATAGCATTTATACACACCATTAAATATCTATAAATATAGTGAAACATAAAAGCGCATATCATAATTAAAAATGCATTTCCAGCAGTCATTGCTAATGTACAGTACTTCGGATACAATATAGTATCTGAAAATTTTTGTGTGTCCCTCTAAATGCTATGCACTTCGTATTATACACGAAATAAGTTATAGTAAACCTTCACGACGTACATCAGTTTCATTATATAGGAAATAATTTAACATAATTTAAACACGCCACAATCAATTAATTCCCTCCAGGCCTATATCATTATGTAATGGAATTCTTTTGTGTGGCCCTGTAAATGAATAATAACTATTCTTTACGCCGCATGTTCTGAAGAATGCATATTTTCGTCGATTTCATTAATGCATATCAATTTTATTATTTTTGAAAGCGAGTTATAGCATTAAAAATCCTGTTAAACAATTTTTCCCATAGGCCGTAATGTAACAGAAAACTTTTGACTGTCCCTGTAAATGAACTAAACATGCTACAAACTTCATTTGAAATAGGGAACGTGCTATGGTAAACGTCAATAACATCCAAGCATTTCAGGGTAATCCGAGTATATTTACGGGAGTTAGAGGGCGGACAGACGGCCAGACAAACCGAAATCATTGTTAAAAAGAAATGACATTTTACAATAAATAAATAAATAAATAAAATAAAATAATTGTTTTCTCTACGTGACGTATAATCAGAATTTAATTAATGTGAATTAAATGATGCATTATTATTAGTCATATCATTTTTTATACTCTGTTAAATTATAAAAGTTTTTTTTCTTGTAATTTTTACAATTTTTTAATTATATGTTCAAAGTTTTAGTGCTTAAAATATTTCGTTATCTCAGTTTCACAGCCCGTTGTCTTATTTTGATGAGAGTGATTTGACGTAAATTACGTCAAATCTATTAAACTATTAATTATACTCTATTGTTTTCGTAACTGGATAAAAAGTTGTATCCATAAAGGATATTTGGAGATTTATCAGACGGCTAACGGAAAAATGCCTTAAAATTAATTTATTAATTTAAGATTAATTTATAAAATATTAAAATGTTGTACTGCCATCGGAAACACACCTGTGAACGTTTATATATACTATACATACAGAGTGTCCCAAAATTTCTTGACACATTTCAAAATTCAATATAAAATCAAGTAATTGTTGTACAAGAGTGAGGATCAGACTAAAATGCTTCTCTCGATTAAAAGTTTTCGTCAAGCAAAATGAGAATAATTAGTTTCAAACTTCGATCATAGATGGCGCCACTTTCCCGCATGTTTGGTTTGAAACATGCGTTTTTTTTTTTTTTTTTTTTTTTTTTTTTAGTTTTATGATTAGTTTTGACGCTGTGGCACAGAAATGACGACATCCAGCGAAAAATCTAATTGCGTAGGTTGGTACTTCGAGACCAAATCGAAACTAATCTGAAAATGAGAAAAAAGCGCATGTTTGGAACCAGACATATGGACGAGTGGCGACATCTATGATCGAAGTTTGGAATTAATTTTTTTTTCTTTTTATTCCCGTGAAGAAAACTTTTCATCGTGAGAAGCATTTTAGTCCGAACCGCAGTCTTGTACGACAAATAATTAATTTCATATTGAATTTTAAAATGTGTCAGGGACTTTTGGGGCACCTTGTATATATATATATAATTTTAGCATATCCGGAAGCTACAGAAAAATCTATTACAAAATTTCATCTTTACATGCAAAAACCAAATTAAGTTAAACGGAAGAGAGCAATTCCTTTTAAACTAGGTTTTTTTTTTTTTTTTTTTTTTAAAGCACCGGCTTTTAATGTATTTACATTTCACGTAAGAATTAAAAAAAAAAAAAATCCGACGTTTCAAAATAAAGATTGCAGTAAATTAAATAAAAATCATGCAAAAAAATCCCTTTTAAGATTATTATTTAAACTTACAAACAACAACGTAAGCGAGAAAAATGTGCAATCTTTAAAATACCTCTTGGAGAACTAACTTCTTTTCCAAAATGTTTAAAACTCCTCCACTTAATTGAATGGTCGACAAAGATTATAGAATGCAGAGTTCTAATTTAAAAAACCGCTTTAAAATTTGCTTAAAGAGAAAATTATTTCAAAGTTTAAACATTCTTTTCAAACTAAAACAAAATATGTAATCAATAACAAAAATAACATAGCGTCAAGTTCACAAAAATGTTTCTTTTTATTTAACAACAACAACAACAAATAAATAAATAAATAAAAGGGTTGGAAACTTGACATTTTGCACTTATAGTCCTTCATCTGCATAATCGATTTTGATGATATCGTCTGTAACTGAAAATCATTAGCTCAAAACACTGGCGACAATTTTTCCAATTTTAAATTATTCTGTTTTCATGTTTGTTGGGCGTAATTTAAAGAACTAATTCTTTTGAAAATTTCTCGTTCTTTTTAACTTGGAGAAAAGAATTTGTTTTATAAATAAATAATTTCACATACTCAAATGTTTGCATAAAATTAAAGATAAAACTTTTTTTTTTTTTTCCTTCGTGTTTCTACTACTTCAGAAAAATACTTGCTGATACACAAAAACTGCTTTTTTTTCATTTCAGATGTGAATCAATATTTTTTCTTTTATATCATTTACCTTATCTTTATAATTACTTAAACGACATACAACCTTACAATAATTACAGAATCTAAAAAAATTTAATCATTAATAATTTGCCTAAAAGCATTTTATTAAGAAAATTATTCAAAAGTTAAAAATAAAGAATACTACATTTCATTAAAAAAAGAGTCATTAATTCGCATTGGCATTAAAAAATTCTGGTTTCAAATTTCAACAATAATAGATATATATATACCTTTTTCTTTTTACTTTAAAAAAAGAACCTCTATAATAAACTTTTGCAGTATTCTAAAAACTTTTTTAAAAGAGAAAACAAATGATTTTTGTTTCAGAAAGGAAAAAAAAAAATGAGAGAAATACATTCCATATCGCTATTTACAAGGGAGAAAAAAAAAAGGAAAAAAAAAACTTTCCCGTTTATCGGCTAGAAAGATAAGGGAAAGAAAAATTCCAAACCGATCTGGGGAGACAAAAACAATTGGCCATGCGAAAAAAAAAAAAAAGAAAACACTATAAAATACAAACATTTAAGTCAAGAAATGTTTTCTTCTAGAAAACATAGAATAATACTGTTTAAATCATACACATCCCGCCATAAACTATTGTATGTCCATGGAAAACATGTTAAAAGTCACATAATCTTTTTACCCAAACACAAGCTGTTTGAAATTTAAATTGTACACCGCTCATGTAGCCAATTATACATTATATTTCAATTGGAAATTGGATTAGTGTAAAGTTTTTAAAAATTAAAAATAACAAGAGAGTAAATCTCGTATTACATTTGGTTTATGTCAAAATTTCCGATATTACATGCAAAATACTTATTTTATATTTTGTATTTCTTTGTATTTAAGAGGCTACTTCACTCACGAGAAAACACGCGTTCACTAATGTTAATCCTATGGAAGAAGATTTTTAAGATAAGTTTAAGATAAGGAAGAAGTTTTATTTTATTTTATTTTATTTTATTATTTATTTATTTATTTATTTATTTATTTTTTATTTTTTTTTTTATTTTTTTTTTGTATTGGCTAACTGCGACCGATCTGTGCAAAGGACGATTTTTACTTTTTCGATCTTGTTTACAGGTTTTTTTTAATAGGATATTTTTACTTTCGAAACCGGTTCGAAAGTGAAAGTATTCTCATTTAAAAAAGAAAAAAAAAACCTGTAAAGAAAATCGAAAAAGTGAAAAGCGTACTTTAGATCAATCTTCAGATCTTCAGTGTACAGATCAATCTCAGTTAGCCAATGCAAGGAAAAAAAAAAAAAAAAAATCGGTCAAAAAATATTGAAATGCAAACGAGATATCTTATAAAATTTCTTCCATAGGATTAAAATTAGCGAATGGATGTTTTCGCTCGAGTGAAGTAGACCCCCTTTTTGTGATATCAATGTTTTAACAATATGTTCCACCTATAGGTATTTCATTTTCGGATAAATCATGTTTTTGTTCTTTTTTTCCTATTCATTTTTATTTATAAAAAAAAAAAAAACATAGAATAATGGTAATGCTTTATTTAATTTGTTTACGTCAACAATAAATAATCGTTCCATAAATATGACTATCTAATGTAAATATACAAGTTGATTTCTTATCTCTAAATTAAATAAAAAAAAAAAAAAGCAAGCGAACTAATTATTTCTCATCAATGTAAAACTATTTTTTATATTACTTGTTTTGATTACTTGTATGATGTATATATTACTTGTACTTATATTTATTTACTTGTATTGATGACTTTTAAGTTGTATTTAATTCTTAGTTCCTAACTATAAACACTGTTTTGATTGTTTTGATGAGGTCTATAGATGTCTATGATGGTTAGAGTTGCAGTAAATCTAGAGATTCTACCTACACAACTTCCATGTTGTGTAATATTTAAACGGGGCTTCTGCTGTAACATAGTCAATGAAACATAGTCTTCATTTTGAAAGACCTATCCAATGATATGCTACTCGATAGGGTGCGTAAAAGTATTTTTTCGTCTCTACGGCCATTTTGTATTTTACGGCCGTCATTTTGAATTTATAAAAACAAAATCTAACCTATAACCATCGGACGGTTAAGACGAATCGATAGAGACCTCATTCATTAAAATCCATTCAGCCGTTGAGATGTTTTGAGGGTATAAAGAAATCCACATACCCAGATACGCGTGAAACACATAACCCTTCTTGGCAGTCGGGTAATAAAAAAGGGATTCACGCCATATATTGCTTTTCTGGAAGCAGTCCTGCAGCTGTGTAACTTTAGTAAAGCACAAAGCAGTTCTGTTTGAAACCTGATATTTATACTATTTTTAATTACAAAGTATTTTTAAGTCGGGCCCATTGTCTGGAGATTAACAGAGTTTATTAGAAATCCATTATAGTAAATCAGTTCCTTTTCAACTTTTGCGATCGTTTTTTATTGCTGAATTTTTAATTTCTCCCAGTAGGGGACTAGGGTGGAGAATAGATGCATATTTCTTTTTGATTGGATTAAGAGCTTTTGATTGATTTGTGGTCAAGACCCATATGATTCCCGGAACTAAATTCTGCAAGGTCATAACCACAACGAACTGTAAATTGCGTTGACGGTTGCATATGTTCTACTGAAGGTGGGTAGAATTTACCAGGGCTGCGCAGTCGGTGGGAAAATGAACGACTCCGACTCCAAATCCGGGAATTTTAACAGATACGACCCCGACTCAGACTATTTTGCTCAAAAATCGGCCGACTCCGACAAATTCAAAATTAAACATTGATTTTAGAGTTAAAAAAAAAAGAATTTATGAATTTTTAAATTTTAAATTTGACTGTATTTTATTATTTTTCATCTACATATTAGAAATTTAAAATAGATATAGGAAATTAAAATAGAAAAATAATAGAAATATAAAGATGAAAGATGGAGACAAGTTTATAAGATAATTCCTACATTTTGTATGTAGTAATTAAAAAAAATAGTTCATGTTTTAGTCAATACAAGACGCAGCACAGAAATAACTTTTAAGAATACCCAAGCTAACTTAAAAATATATACATAATATATGTATACCATTCCATATATAGAAAAATAAAATAGTCTACTCAAAAAGATTGAATGAATAATTCGAAGTAATGAACATATGAAGGACAAAGAATTGTTTTTAAATTTGTACTGCTCTGTTTTAAAATCCCTAAATGAAAAGTAAAATTTAGCATATAGTGCTAAAATCAGGGACATCGACTACGTTACATTTTTACACAGATAATTTATGGACTTACAATAAAATCAGCGAGACTGGAATCACATAGTGACTATGACAAAATTCTGTTTTAACTAGGTTTTCATTCTTTCATATGTTGTTCTTTCCACCAGGGCCATAAAATTCTTCCGTTATAGACAAGTTCCATCCTATGCTTTTCAGAAGAAGACAAAGTTTCGCAATTATCAGTAGAAACAAATAGTCCTGTAGTATTTAAAGATTCAAAATAACTTTAAAAGAATTTTATTTACCATTCCAAAAATAGGATATAAAATAATCTATTTAAAAGAGAAACAAACTGAAACAAAGAAAGTAAGAAGGTTAAAGTTGAATTGTTTTTTAAAATATTCACTGCTCCGTTTTAAACACTCTCATTGAAAAATAAAATTTAACATACAGAAGTTAATTCAGAGACTTTTGAATACTTTATTTATTTCTCTACGCATAGAATTTACAAAACTATATTCATATACTTTTTCGGGAAAAGAAAAGAAATCGCAATTCCCACCGGAGAAAAACAGTCCTGTAGATTTTAAATGAGTATGGATAAAACAAAAGTACATTCACATATTTCGTTCCCCGATGCTAACCACCCTCCAAGTGCAAGAATATATAAAACCCCTTTCTAGATCTGAAAGGTGTTGCCAAAACATTAGATGCAAATGTAAATTGTACCACGTCTTGCTTTTACATGAGGGATTCTCTATATTTATTCAAGAGTAGTGGAGCATTGTTTTTCGTTGTTTTAGATTTATGGTCCGCATCTAGGTGAAATCTTGAGCACGAAACAGAAATTTTTCCGTGGGGAATTTTTTTTTGTTTTTGTTTTTCTGGAAAAATAAAAGACAAAATCATCTGCTTTGGAACAAATACAGATTGTCGAAACATGCATTTAGCTTAATAGATGCATACTGAGTTTGCACTTCTGTGAAGATGAACTGTTTTATAAATGCATTGTTTATGTGTGATCCCCCCCCCCCTTTTGAGTTTGTCTTTTCTTTGAAGTTTAGGCTCCAGATTGAGAAATAAGGAAAAAGAAGTAAAAATACATATTTTTATAGTATAACATTTCAAAAATAAATCCTGATATATAAAGTAATATTTAAAAAATAATAATAGGGTTATGAAAAGAAATTTATATAACTTTTGTTTCCCTGTTTATTTACGAAGTAACCATAGCCCTGTTATTTGATTACTTAAAGCACCTCTATAGAGAAATAATTCAGCTAAGGCTGCTTAGTCCATTTCCGAATACCTCTCGCTAATGCTAAGTCTATGGGGCTGTGATGCACTCGTCTATTTGAAATATCTTCTCAGGAAATCAATATTTGTAACTTATTTTTTCTGGGTACTCTACTTAAAAAAATGCATCTTTTTACTTATCCATTATAAGTAGTATCGGGTAAGCCATGTAATCGTTTTAAAAATCGAGAAAAAAAATTACGGATTTACACGTTTCAGAAACTGGATATTCCGAAAAAAAATATTCTTAGAAAAAAAAAAATGCCGTCAGTCTGTGTGTCTGTAAACGCTCTATCTCCGAACAAATTGAGATAAAGACTTGAAATTTGGTGTGTACTTAGTATGTAAGAATTAGAAGAAGCCTATTGAATTTCCTTAACCTCGATTATCCGGAACTACTTTTTTTCGGACTCTCGAAATATTCGTTCCGATAAAAGGTATAAAAAATTTTTTCGAAATTGTTTATTTTAAGGAGTGAATACAAAAGACAATAAAAAAGCATAAATTTTACATAAAGAATGAAGTCGATCGGATAATGAGTTGCCGAGATAGTTGTAATCCTATTTTTCACACTCTGATTTTTCATGACCCTGTATTTCATTCAAATTTCAATTCAAAGATATATTTTAATTGAAAATGAGACGCTTAATCCGACGCTGTAAACTGTTAGTTAATATTATTGTTATTTTTGGAGTTATAAGGATGTTTCTTTTACGCAATTTAGTAATAGAGCATTTAAAGTTTATGACGTCATCAAGCCACGATTTTAAATACTCTACCGAACAAATTGCGATAGAGGCTTGAAATTTAGTATGTACTTAGGTCGTAATAGTGCGACAAAGTCTATTAAATTTCAGTAACCTTAATTATGGCTGGATGTGCATTTTTAAAATAGTTTACACATGTTTTATTTTCATATTTTATATTATGTATATCCATGATGGGTCAGTATTCCGATGGCCCCCAACGATTAGTTTCCTTAGTTGTCAAAATATTTCTAAAATATGTACATAATTTTATGTGAAGCATTAAAATCTTATTCACAGTTCGTCAGCTTTTAACACATAAAATATTAAATTAAGCCTATATTTTAGAAAGATTTAGAGAACTAAGAAAAAAATAAACATCTTTTAAGAAAAGGTCAAAGAAAAAGGGAGTGAAAAATAGGAGATATTTTAAATATACGAATGTATTCCTACGCCCATAGACTTAAGGGGCCGTGCATATACAGTGAAACCTCCCTGTGTGACCACCTCCATTAAGCGACCACTTCCCTGAACGACCCTTTTTTCATGGAAGGAAATTTATTCCCATAGGCTCAATACTAACTTTACCTCCTTTCAGAGACCATCCTACTCGAACTCCCTCCACGAGCGACCCATTTCTTTGAAGAAAATGAAACAAATTCCGTTTTTTCCAGGTCGCTTGAAGATTTTTTTTAGAAAAATAATTCCGGAGAGCGCATTATTCATCAAACTTCTAAACTAAGTTTAGATTTTTTTTTTATTATTATTCCAATAACTTTTAAGTGTTTACACTCCTTTGTGCCATTTTAGGCAATGAATTTAACTCTGGTGACAAATTAAGAATGGCGGTGAATAAACTCCCCTGCCTTATTTTTCCAGGAAACTCTCAAAGAAGTAGATAAATTAATGAAATCGTCATTATTTGTTCCCGTCAAAAAAAGAAAAAAAATGCATTTATTTACTGAACTACGAAAGGACTTGCAAATAAAAGTTATAAAAGATAAAACCGTAAAATCAAAGCAAATGTCAATGTATTCATTTTTTAAACTCTGCAGCAATTAACTTATTTAATTAACTTTGTTTTGATACTTAAATTTTATGTTTTTTCCTAATGTGAAAAATAAATTTTAGTAACATTAATTTTTACCCTTACGATATCATACGTTATCATTCCTTGACCCCTCCCTTTTGATATCATTATCAATGTCTAAAAATTATTTTTATTTTTGAAATTATTTTCTTTTGTTTGCAGTGACATACAGAAACAGATATGACTATACATTTATTATTCGTATACTTCGATGACCCGAACGAAGATAGGCAGTAAAATAACACTATTATAATGTATATGAAATAACTTTATATAAAATACTCTAAAAAGAATTAGCTAATATTTAAAAGTATTTAATAATAGCTTTTTGTTACATGATGCATTCAACAGTAATAATGTCTTATTGCACTTGCCCCCACAGGGGGCAGAACTTCTTATCAGCAAAAGAGGTGTACAATACACTTTCTCGTTTCTTTACAAGTATACACAACATTTCAAACATACTTCGGACCTAGTTTCTCGAATAGCGGATTATATAATCATACATATATCAGAGAAGAAGAGGAATGTCAAATTTTGCGGTATTCCACGTTTTGGAATTAAATAATTTTATAATAATTTAAGGATTTTAATTTGCTTTTTCATAAAAATAGATAACAGATTAAAGACAGACAACAGACTAGAAAAAGATAACAGGCTATTTTGATATAAAGAACTAATTACAAATAAAAAGAGAAAATTTTGGTTGGATCGAAAACGATAACGATATCAAAAGACGATATCATATCTCCCCTCCCCCCCCAGAGATATCTAACGATATCATGTGCCAGACCCCTCCGCCCCCCCCTAAAATGATAACGTTATATATGCACAGCCCCTAAGCTCCATATAGACATATAATTATAGACGCGGTCTTTTTGTCCTGGTCAGGCGGTGCTTTCTTGTGGTCATGCGGCGTTTTTCCTCCTTTATGGTTTTACAAGGAAAGTGCTGGACATCCTTGAAATCTCGGGAGAAGTTTACTTTCAAGTTCGATCTAATTTTATCTCCTGACCCATTGTTGATCCCCCCGTCCTTTTGTTAAAAATCAGAAATGGGATTGGAAAAAAAAAAGGGGGGGTTTATTGCTTTAGCATGACAGTGAGTACTTTTGCTTTCTGAACGCAGCCTAAATATTAGGGAGGGGAATTCGAAAATTAAGGGACTAGCAGCCTAAGGTGCCGCTTCACTGAAACTCCGCGATTTAGAGTCGTTGTCCTACTTTTTTGGGACACTGGACCTGTCAACATTAATCCGAGCAGCAATCTTTTGCAGAATACGAATGCAAAAATTATATGTGGTTTTGCATGCAGCATGTTTGACGTTACATTGCTCGTGATTTATCATTGACCAACTGAAACGTAATCATTAAACAACAGAAACGTGGGGACACGTGTTCAGTGATGAATGACGACAGTTGTTGGAACGTACCAGAGAAAAATTGAAATTTAGATGTAAGCGAGGCAAAAGTTCGTTAAAACTTCAAAAACTCATAAAAAAAGAAAAAGTTATGATAAAGGAGTGCGGTTTGCAAGAAAGGGCTCACAAGGTGGTCGCTTTTTTTTAGCAGTAAAAGAAAAAAAACTTTAAAAAATCACATGTAGAGGGCGTTGGCGACCCGAAACACAATGAACAGGTACTACGACACAACCTGGTTGTGTTGTAGAATGTTCTGGAGGTCATGTTGAACATTTGTTATTGGAAGAACAAATGAATAGAGCGTATTGTTGTTCTGTTCATTATATTTCGGGTCATCAGTGCCCTCTAAATGTGATTTTTAAACTTTTTTTTTGGTGCTAAAAAAATCCGACTACCCTGTGAGCCCTTTCTTGCAACCCACACTCCTTTATCATAATTTCTTCCTTTTTCATGAGTTTTTAAAGCTTTAACGAACTTTTGGCTCACCCGGTATATTTAAGGAAAATAAAAATTTATAAATATTAGACACTGAAATAAAAAAAAATCTTTTAATTATACAAATAAGTGGTTCAAATATTCGAATTACATAAGCTATACAATTTCGAATTTACGAAATTCCTCTGTGTGTATACATTTTTTCGAAGTAATTTGAGTAAACTTTTAAAAATAAAATGTCATAATTGTTATCGAAATTTCGCTTTGACATGTTAAAACATGACTTTAAAATATTAAACTCCCTTTATTTATTTATCTAATATTTAAATTAACAAGTCGGAAATTGTAAGTCAAACGTGGCAAATGAGGTGCGTTCGTACTATAACTAGTTTTATAAATATTCAGATCCTGGTGCAATGGCTGTTGCACTTTTATGCCAAAATGCATGAATACAAAATTTATTACGATTCTCTATATTAAATTCAGTAATACAGAAATAATAGGACTCCATCTTAATTAGGGCAACATCACCATGGCAACCTAGAATCATTACCTATCATGGGATATCATCGAATTCATTACGTATGATAGGATTTAATAGAATGGAGAAAACTTTTATTAATATCTTTTTTAAGTTTTGATTCAATTTTCATAAAATTTGAAATGACTCAACAAAATTTTGAAACAATTCTACATATTAAATTTCGAACCATTCGGTAGGGTAGTTTTTGAGCTGTTATATGCGGAGAGACGAACAAACAGACAAACCAGACGACGACTATGCGTGCTACGTATTTATACAATTATAAACTCACCCAAAATCTTTAAATTACACAAATAAAAAACGAATATTCGAATTGCATACAATTTTTTACTATTATTTTAAAAAGAATTCTTAAAGAACAAACTTTTTTTCGAATTGCCGACTATTTCGAACTATTCCTCTGTATGTATGTACAG
Source organism: Maratus speciosus (assembly GCA_963932465.1). Lineage (NCBI taxonomy): Eukaryota > Metazoa > Arthropoda > Arachnida > Araneae > Salticidae > Maratus > Maratus speciosus. The sequence continues at coordinate 558,431,514 of OZ010792.1, forward strand.
GCATTCCCCCGACTTACGTATTACGCAACTTACATAAATTCGCAGTCACGTAATAAATCTCGAAAATTACATTTGAGAGCATACTAGCGCTTTTGATATGCAGTTGCATACTTTTGATATTTATTTTATAGATATAAACCACAACCGTAATATAGTTTATATATTAGATAGAGTTATATTTTTATTGGTATATACAGTCGAACCTCTATTTAACGAAGTCGTTAAATCCCGGAAAAAAGTTCGTTGTATGGAAAATTCGTTAAATAGAGATTCACCAATTAAAATACTTTAAACTACATAAAACAGATTTTAAATTCATAAACACTAAATATTTTTACTAAAAGTAATTAATCACATTTTTTTTAATAAATTATATCGATTTGTTTTATTTGTTTTACCCACCAATATCCATCATCAATTCCTTTTTTCTATGTCTTTAAATCTTTGAAATCTGCAAGGAAAACAAGACATTGTCCGGTAATATACTGTATTTTGTATTTAAAGTAAATAGTCATTAAAATTAACGAATTTTAATGACATTATCGTATTCATTATTATTAGAACAAATATTTTTAACCATACAATAACATATGCATCCTTAAATTTAATTTCTGAAAAACTCTGTTGATTTTGCCGGAGTTCTTTATTTTAAAAAGTGCTTTCTCTCATAATACGTCTCGCATCTTTGCAATGCACCAAAAACCCCTTCATGCGTATTTTCTTCTAACTATAATCCGCGTCTGATTTTTTCAAAGGATTTTAGCATTTCATCATACGAAGTTTTGTATTCCTGCATAATGATAATTTCCATCATCATCATATTCGTCTTCATCGCAATTCATTGCTGTATTGTTTTTATTTTTCACACTGTCGAAAATATCCAATTCGGACAGTGTTTCCGAGGTCTCAATTTCAGAATTAAGCGAAATACAATCATCAATCAACACATCATGGTTAATTTCTTCTTTTTTTCTCACTGTATCCACATTTTTTTAAGTTACTCTAAGGGATTACCGTCTTCGTCCTCCGTACTTACCGAATTCTCACTGCTGACAAAGAAGGCGCCTGGTAAAACCAGTTCAAGGCCATTGAACATCATAAAATGTGTTTAAAGGAAGAATAAGTTTGAAATGTCCAGAAATATTTTGAGAAATAAGGAGAAAAAAAATTTTGATCACAAGAAAAAGTTCGTTAAATAGAGAATGCACTTCGCTATTTGGAGGTTATTTTACGAAGAAATTCGCAAAATGTTCTTGGTTCCAAAGAAAAGTTCGCAAAATAGAGAAATTCGCAAAATAGAGAAATTCGCAAAATAGAGGTCCGACTGTACAATCAAATCTATGACAAAACAACTTAATCTTTATTGTGAGTTATTCATAGTAATAACCTAATTCATAATAAATACAGTTTGTACTCATCAAGGATTATTTTATTTTGTAAATACTATTCATTTGCCTTGCCATCAGAAATTCATGGAGAATATGTTAAATGAGTCGGTCCTCTTTAATTATTTCTTATTTTTATGGCCATTTGAGGTACATTCAAAATTATTATAAATCAATTCATCAATGTTAGATTTATAAATCTCGTATCCCTCAACATACTACAAAAGTGTTGTTTAAGTTTGTTTTTATACTGCTGCATGATGCTTTATATTATAAAATAATATACATATGTATACCGGGTGTCCCAAAAAGGACTGATGTATTTTAAAATTCCATAACTTGCAAACGGTGGCAGATATATATATATATATATATATAAATATCTTGCAGGAGTGTTATGTAAGTTGTTAGGAGTTTTTATGCTGCGATTTTCAGTTTTAGTTACAAATAGCATCGATAAATGGCGCTGCAAACAATAACCGCTCAATCCAGGCTCGATTTTTCGGCCTCTCTCTTCTTCCATGCGAAAAAAGGCGATTAAAATGCATTGAATGGATCCCGAAGTACCAAAAATCGGGTCTGGAGTGAGCACCTATTGCTCTCAGCGCCATCTATTGTTTGAAATTCGAACTAAAATCAAGAATCACAGAACAAAAACTCCTGACATCATACATAAACTTCCTGCAAGAAATTTTAATATCTGTTACCGTTTGGAAGTTACTGAATTTTAAAATCCATCAGTCATTTTTCGGACACCCGGTGTACACACATATATACCGGGTGTCCCAAAAAGGACTGACTGATTTTAAAATTCAATAACTCCAAACGGTGACAGATATTAAAAAAATTCTTGCGGGAGGTTTATGCATAAGGTCAAAAGTTTTTTTACAGTGATTTTCGATTTTAGTTCGAATTACAAACAATAGATGGCGCTGCGATCAATAGAGGCTAAATTCAGACTCGATTTTTGGTACTTCGTGGCCTGGATAATAACATTTCCATCTCCTTTTTCTGCATGGAACAACAGAAAGGACCAAAAATCGAGCCTGTATTTAGCGACTATTGCTTACAGCGCACTCTATAGTTTGTAATTCGAACTAAAATCGAAAATCACTGTAATAAAACTTTTGACTTAATGCATAACCCTCCTGCAAGAATTTTTTTAATATCTGTCACCGTTTGGAAGTTATTGAATTTTAAAATCAGTCAGTCCTTTTTGGGACACCCGGTAAATTTCGCTTTGACATCCCTGTTTTGATACTGTAAATTTATTCAGGCGGTCCAGCAGCAATCTCGAGCAGAATACTAATGTAAAAATTGAGATATGTGGTTTTGCATGCAGAGAGATAAAACTGTGCTTGACGCTACATTTCACAGTGATTTATCCTTAGCCGACTGAAACGTGGGAACACACGTTTAGTGATGAATGGCGACAGTTGTTGGAATGAACTAGAATAAAAATTGAGATTTAAATAAGATTTAATAATTAAGTAAAATTATCTGATGCAAATAAATCATAAGTATAAATATTAAACACGGCTATACATAAAGAATGAAAAAGAATGTTATCGTTTTAAGCAGTGACCCGGAGCCGAACAATTTTTGATGCTCCAGCTCCAGCCCCGCTCCTAGAGAAAATACCGTGGCTCCAGCTCCGGCTCCGGCTCCAACTCGGCTCCGATTTCGCGCTTTTAAGTTGCAGATTTTAATTTACACGTTTAATTTTTTGCTCACAAATACTTTCTATCTTCATTAAAGATCTGACAAAATGCATTTTTCTTCTCATCAAACTTGAAATGCTTGTTCAGAAAATATGACATCTTTTAGCTTTTGCTTTTAAAATAGAAAGTTTGGTAGAATTTTAAACACAAAAATCTTAAATTTCTTCTACACTTTTCGAACAGCCAAAATTGTACGACTACACATGTAAACAACAGGCGGCCATATTTGTTTTCAAATAGTGTTGTCACTTAGTTCAAGTAGAAAGTACAAGTAAAGTAGTGTTGCCATTTTTTGAGAAGTTTTCCTTCCCTAATAATAATAATAATAATAATAAAAACCTAAAAAATGATATAATTAAATGCTGAATAATGATGTAATTAAAATATTTTAAGCCTAGAAATTTAAAAGACTGAAAAAAGAAAAGATTTAAAAGAATATTAAAAACTAAAGGAGCTCTGGAGCTGGGGAAAATTTAGAGCTCCAGCTCCGGCTCCAGCTCCAGGAAAAATACAGCTCCGGAGCGCTCCGGCTCCGGGCTCCAGCTCCAGCTCCGGGTCCCTAGTTTTAAGTAAACTGTATAAATTGTTAGTAATAATATTGATAAAATTTTGAATCATCAAAAAGCTGGTGTTTATGAAATTCCGATTACCCTCCCAAATAAAGAAAGATTAGTGTATAACGGCGAAACTAAAAGAAAATTTTCAGAAAGGTTGAAAGAGCACAAGCGGGACATTTCACAATCGAAACAAAATGCAAGATTTTGGTTTTGCTAATGATGGAACCAGAGTTATCTTTGATGAAGCAAGAATCGTAATTCCATGCAAGAATCCATAGCAACACCAAAGGTGGTTCCCTTGTGAGTAAAAAAGCATCCAGCCCAGTAATCGAACACTGCCTGGAACGAAAAATGAAAGACACAAGGTTCAACTGCCGGCTTGGAAACTTTTGCGCCCAGTTGGGAAATTTCAAACTTATATCTTTACGAATCCGTATAATTGTGTTAAAATAATAAAAGTGTATCGACGTTTTCATCGTTAAATGGAATTTCTGTATCTGTGGCATTTTCTACTGAACTGTCTACATGGCAGATCAGATGCTATTGTGAAAAGGTTATCTGAGTGAATTGTGTCCGCCGGTTGTCATTTCAGGTAGCTCAATTGGAAAAGCATTATCAATTTAAACTAAAAGTTTCAGGGTTCAAATACCGGTCTCGACACTTTTGCACTCAGCTGGATAATTCCCAACTTGTATAAAAAAAACTTTCACAGCAATTTACTTGAAGTTTAAATTTTATTGTATAACATCTACTTCCACCAAACTGTTCAATTAATTGAAATAAGAGTGATGAAATATTCGGCACTGAATATATTCAAAGTAAAAATTCAGCCATCACGCCTACCACATCTCTGTCTTCATTTATGCCTTTTCATTTAACATTCTGACCACCACATCACTCATACTCAAGTGACAGGCATAAGTTTCCGCAAAAGGTCCCTTCATTTTGACGGCGATGACATAAGGCTTAATTCAGCCATAAAACATATATATCCTTTAACCTTGTGGAGAGGTTGTTATAGCGCATACATATCCTTTAAACACAGGGTTAAAGAGACTCGATGTAATTCATTTTGCGAAAAATGATGAAAATATTGATTTTTCATTTTTTTAAATTGATTTTGATATGCGCAGTTATAGTCCCACGAAGGAGAGAAGCTATAGGGATAATTAAAAATATGCAAATAATATGCTTTTACTGCATTCCTTTTCCTTTTAAGGCTGTTGTTCTCAACTGCTCTGTTCAGCAAGCGCAAAACGTTTTGACACATTTACAAATTCATTTTTTAACGGAAAGGTATAAAATTGGAGGTACAGATGTCATGTTCGCCCCACATTGGCGCGATTTTTTTCTGTCGCCAATATCATATAGGCAACAGGTACTTAACTTGCGCCAAAGTGTCGTTATTTTGCTTGATGTGGTATCCCGGATTATGTTGTTTATGCTGTTGATATTTTCGCCAAATTGGCAACCGAAAAAAATCGCGCCAATATGGGGCGAATATGACATCTGTTCCAAATTGGAAATCCTGGACATAGAAGCGATTTGGAATTGAACTGTTTTCTCCATTTTTTGATCAAACAATTACCTATTGAGTTATAAGCAAATTTGATCACGTGACAAACACGTTTTTCGCACGCTCTCGAGTGCTTTTTCTTCCTTCGCGCGGAAATTCGTTTCAAAACGCCCACTTTGACACTATTTTCTGAAAGATCTATTGCGTTTGCAAAAAAAAAAAAAAAAAAAAAAAAAGGAAAAAACAGCTCCATGACATAGTTTCTGAACAACAACATCAGCTAGTTTGATGCATTTTCGAACAAAAATAAATTAAAACTTATGTCAGAAAGATTTTGGATTTCAGAACACCCTTAAATTATTCAGAGTTTTGATTTTTTTCAGTTTGTGTGTGTGTTTGTGTGGTTTTTCAACATATCAATATGATTAAACTGCTAAAATTTCAACACATGGGCAATTCCATGTGACTCACGTTACATTTTGACACATTTTTCCAAAAGTAAATTCTATATACATCGAAGAAATATCACATTTGCTTTTTAAAAAGTTCTTCATAGATATCTGTTGTGCAATAAGAAACTAAGAATAACAATGTAATAAATTTTTAAATGAACAGGTGGTATGCAGACGCTAATTTGGTACTGTGACTCACACTACAAAAAAAAGGAAGTCAAGTTTTATGGGTTAATGAAGACCTAGAATTTCTCCTCATTTATCACAACACAGTAAAAAAGAAGTATTTCAAAGAGTGCAACACACTTTCAACTTATGATATACACAAAAATACAGTAAACTCTGTCTAAGGCGGAATCGATCGGGACTGAGAAAAATTTCCGTGGTAGACAATATTCCGGCTTATGCAAAAAATCTCACCCCCCCCCCCCCACACACACACACACACCACCCCCCAAAAAAAGAAAAATCCCTCTAATTTGATGATTTTTTATTGATTTTCCTGACTCGAAAATCGGTTGAAAACTGAAATTCGGAAAGACCTTTTGTCTTTATAGATAAATGAGAAACGCTATTCAATTTCTTAGTACTGCTGTAATACATGCGAATTGGAAGTTTATACACACACACCAAAAAAAAAAAAAAAAAAAAAAAACAATAAACTTCGAGAATGAGACAGAACACTCAACTACAAGATATAACTTTGAATTTGAGTACATCCTTAAAGTATAATATATTGCACTTTCGAAAATATATATTTTGATAAATGTTCATTCGACTTTTAAATATAATTTTTGCATATGAAAAAATGGCACAAGCATAAATTCCTTAAAATTTAAACAGTTTCTGTCCTTTTGCATTAACTTTTTCAAAGTGTTACGGAATTTAACTAACATGCACGTCATTGAGTATTTGACTTATCAGTTTTAAAGTTTAATAAACAAAATGCTTTCATTTTTAAATTATCCTTTTTTCCGCCTTATGCAAAATTTTGGTTTCGGTGGGACCTTAAAATGATTTCCGTTTCCGCGTTAGACAGATTCCGCCTTATGCAGCATGAATTAATGTAATTTTCTATGGATTCGACGGGACTTTAAAAAATTTCCGCGGTAGATAGATTTCCGGCTTATACAGAGTCCGCCTTAGACAGAATTTACTGTAATATTGTTTTAATAGTAATTAATTATATCAATCAATATTTTGAGTAATTTAATTTTTGAACATAGAATATTCATTTTAGACCTAATCTGAAGGGATTAAAACGATTTCTAGTTTTCCCCTAATTTATTCTGAGTTCAACCCTCTGACCACGGTGCTAAAACTTTAAAGTAGAATTGTGACCTTAATATTCAACAAAAGTATTAAGTGTAGGTACTCATTTTATTCAGAATTTTAAGCTCTACAATATTGATGTTTGATGTACGATATGATCTACAGTATTGATGTTTTTGAAAAAGTTAGTGATTTCGAGATAGTGTTATGGTATTTTAAAAAAACGTGTTTTTTGACTATAAATCTATCTATAATTCCTAACGCTCACCTAGTACAAGGAGGAAAACGTAGCATATTCATTCTAGACATAAATTGAAGGGATTAAAACAATTTCCAGCTTTCTTCAAATTATTTCCGAACTGGGCATTTTTTTGCTCCTCTACCACTGGGCTATAATAAGAACAAATAAAATAGAAAGAAACATCGGAAAAAATATATATTTTTTGCTAAAATTAAGTGCATTTTTTTTTACATATGCGCACATCATATTTTCTCATTAAAATATTAAAATAAAATATAAACACAACTAAAGACTATTTAATACGATAAAATCATCAAATATTTCTTTGAGGCAGCATATAAAAATATTTAATGCAGCATAATGTGAAAAGCAAAGAAATGCGAGCACTTTATCTGCCATACCAAGAATCTAATTCACTGTACATTTCCCTCTATCCATTTGAAGAACTACTTACAACAACGCAAACCTAATGGCTCGCTTATAACAGGGCTAAATTCTTCTTTCTTCGAATAGAGTTTGGTAAGCATTTCATAACCATTAGAAACAAACAACTAAACCCAGCTTTTAAAAGCTTCCTATTCTTACCAGTTGCGCAAGCACTTCGATAAACATCTAGCATAATATTAATGCACTGCTTCGCTGGAATGCTTTTATCGTATACGTTTATATGTGCGGTATTTAGTTTTAACCTGCTTTCTTTCAAAAGCGAAAGGAAAACAATCTTCAATTGAAATAGTTTATATATATACGTCTTCTTTCTGATGCAATTTATTTTTAACTTTGCATTTTAATACAACAGAAAGGAGTTCAAATTAAGATTAATTAAGATGCTATATTTGGAAAGATATTTTATATCGATCTGGTTAAGGGGTCATAAGACTTTTAAAATGTCGAAAAGTGAAAAAAGGAACATTTTTGTTATTTTATATCATAAAAAGTATACATTACAAAAACACAATTTTTTAAGGTGGTAATTATAGATCGACCGAAACTGGTTTTTAAGACTGAACCTGGCTTTCGGTAATCTTGATATTTTCGGCCGATAACGAAAATTTTATTCTAATTAATTAATACATGCTCAAGTTGTCTCTCTGTGCCTCTGACCAAAACATTTTATTTTCATATAAAATAAATTGTAATTAATTCATCTAAGACACAGAATGATTTTCTAATTATACAAATGTCACCTAATTGAAAAATGCTTTAGGTATACCTCGATTTATCTTTTATAATGATTTTTGTAAAGGATCATCTGTTTTTCTAGAACTTTCTCAAAGCGTATTCGAAATACTTCTGCGGTTTAAAACTAAAAATTTTCTATTACTCTTAAGTCTGCAACTTTTAATGAGTACGTGAAAAGCATCTTCAAAGTTTAGTCCTATAATCATTGCTCGCTTTATAATTTGCACTCACGTCTTCAGACAGTGACGACTGATAATTTTACGCAGTAAAATTCATAACAATCAATAAAGAGTGTCTCATTTGACCCGATATATCTCAAATCAATGAGTCACGTTAAAATTTCCGAAGGAAGAAACGAGATTTTTTGAATACAGATAGTTTCGGTCGAGTTTTGGTCCGGCCGAATTTTCGGCAGCATTTTCAACGAATTTTCGGCGAAACTCAAATTTTCTGCCGAAAACGAAACCGAATTTTCGGTCGATCCCTAATTAAATTACAAAACTAAACACAACTAAAGACTATTTAATACGGTAAAATCAGTAGATATTTCTTTGAGGCAGCATGTAAAATTTTTAATGCAGCATAATGCGAAAAGCAAAGAAATGCGAGCACTTTATCTGCCATACCAAGAATCTAATTCACCGTACAATTCCCTCTATCATTTGAAGAACCATTTACAACAAACAACGCAAAACTAAAGGCTCGCTTATAGCAGGGCTAAATTCTCTTTTCTTCGAATGCAGTTTGCGAGCATTTCATAACCATTAAAAACAAACAACTAAACCCAGCTTTTAAAAGCTTCCTATTCTTACCAGTTGCGCAAGCACTTCGATAAACATCTAGCATAATATTAATGCACTGCTTCGCTGGAATGCTTTTATCGTATACATTTATATATGCGGTATTTAGTTTTTACCTGCTTTCTTTCAAAATCGAAAGGAAAACAATCTTCAATTGAAATAGTTTATATATATATATACTTCTTCTTTCAAAATGCAATGTATTCTTAGCTTTGCATTGAGTTCAAAAGATTAATTAAGATGCTATATTTGGAAAGATCGTAATCATAAGACTGGTAGCGTGTACGGTGTTCGAAGGCGATTTGCAAAATTATAGCAAAAAATGATTTATTAAATAATAACAGAAGTATATTTCTTGATTAATCTTGGCATATCACAACTAAATAAATTAAGTTGATAGATGGGACCGTTCAATAATTTTTGACTAATTGTAGTAAAGTTCAGAGTATTCTATTTGAGGGAGTGATTATAGAGAGTTTTATTTGAGTATTAAATGTTCACAAATATGTACATGAAGCCTTAGCCTAATACGACTAACATTGGCTCTTTCTCTACAACTTAGAGAAACCGCATGACTCAGTGGCCGGCTTCACTTCCTCCACTCTTTAAGTACGGAGGAAGATTAGCTTTCTCTCGGAACAACTACCGAGCTATTGATTCAGCTTAACTTGAGAGAATACCTCTCTCACCAGGTTCCAAACCTGGCCCTTTCGAAATGAGATCTCAACACTGAATGATTTCTCTCCTTCATCAAGAATCTCATCTCTCTCGATCCCTTGATTAAAAACAATGGTTCCTTTTTACCCACTTAGAGCGTTGGGCTGATGAGGTCATCTTTAAGCTATCATTTCATAGGTTCCTTATGGTTATGTTCCGCCTCCTTGAGGGAGATCAGTTTTACTTTCGCCTCAGCGCCTGGGAATATTTTCACTTCCCCAAAGTTGTTTCACTTTTCGGTGTATCACACGGATTCCACAACTGCTTTTCTATTCATCTGCTTGTCTCTGTAGTGTCATCTCCGATAATGAATTTAGATCGATCTGTTTCTTTTGATCCTCCTGGCAATACACTGGACTTAGTTAAAATCTCAAGCTGTTTTCACTAATACACTATCTTGCCTATACCAGCCTTTACCTGAATATTTAAAAGGGTTTTCTGGGGAATCAGTTCGATTGGTTACAATATTTTATATCAATCTGGTTAAGTGTAATGTCTAATAAAAAAAGAAATTAGACTCTGGTAAAATAATTTACACAATGCAAATTATTTTTTTCGCATACAAATATTGTTTATATTGGCTCTATCTTAGTAAGTATCAGCTATATCGCAGTATTAGAAAATATTTTCAATGAAATATATTGGCATTAAATTTAGAAAAAGTGGGATATACTGATACTTCAGCAAAATACATTTCTTTATCGCTGAAAAGATAATGGATCAATATATTGTCCCGACATTCTGGTGTTTATACGTTGAAAAAATTGACAACAAATATATAGCCAATTTTAGGGGATATTTCCAAAGCCAATATTTTTTGTAATAGTAAGGCATCATTGCAAAATATTTTAACAATATTTGCATTTCATCCGAAAAATCTTAGAGCAATGTTGCACAATATTAAGTTCTAATCATCAATATTGGTTTGTACCAAGTTACTCTAATATTATTTATATTAAATAAATAATGAGACCAACTCTTAAAGAAAAAAAAAATCTCTTTGTGAATTTCGCAAGAATAAACTCCAACTAGATAAAAATAAACATTTTGTGAGCATTCCACGGATAAAGTGCAAAAATCAACGTATAATACGCAAATTAACAGACACGCGATGATGGTAATTACGACCCCACATTATAATGTAATTAAATTATATCATTAAGCTTGCCATGTTTCTGACACGGCGCAGCAATTACCAACTTTCCAACTCAAATTCACCCCTGAACACAAACCGATATTTCAGATAAAGGTGATGGGGCTTATAGGACGTCCCAATCTGGGAATCCAATATTCCCGCCAGAGTGCAATCGTCTGCTGTTTATTTAACACAGGAGAAGGAAGACGATGCCTCAACACTTCCATCAATCTAATTAGGGAGGAAATGCAGGATTCTTTACAAAGTACGGGAGGGAATGAGAGATTGCATCCCCAACCCCGGGTGACGTTCGATTCCTGATTCTATTATAGAACCTTTGCTCCAGGTCTCGTTGTTTCCAAGCGACTGATAAATAGGGAAACAAAAGATAAAAATAGCCTCTAATGAAAATTCCCTGGAAGTTCTGGAATTGGGAATCCGCGAACACATTAAGTGATAATAAATGCGCACGCCATCCCTGTTAAATCAGGATTTACAAAAATAAGTGAAATTTGTCGGGAGAAGGGATGTTGAAGATTGAAAATTAGAGGAACTTTAATTCGCGTTAATTTAAGCTGAAAATGTGATTATCCGCTCAGCTGTAATCGGATTAAGAAAACTTTTGATGAAGGTACTTGGAAAGTTCATTATGCAATACACAGAAATAAAGCAAATTTAATAGTTATTTACAAGCTTTACATAGCGGCCAAATTTCCGAGTATTTTTCAAATCAGTCAAATAAAGATAATTTGCACAAGAATCTTTTTATTTTTAATGAAACTAGGGGGCTCGGCCCCCTACGAGCTACGCTCGCCAACCCCCGTCCAGACACCGCAGACTCTAAATGCACGCTAATTTGATCGGCTTTAAAAAGATTTCGAAAGATTGAATTATAATTTAAAAAACAGTGGCGATCTCCCTATAAACGAATTTCTATTCATTTCTCTTTGATTGGGGAATTTTAACGCCAAATCCGCTGCGGTACTACTTGATTATCCCGTCGACCCATTTCGCCAAATTATATAAATCGTCAAACCACTCGCCAAATTGTACAAATTGACATAATTTTTATTTTAAATAACGAAAGAACAAATAAATTCGTACAACATTAATAAAAATACAAATAAAACGTCGAAATAAAAATAACTTGATGACGTAGCCACGTGTAACAACATTTTAAAATAAGCTAATATAAAAGGAATTAAGTAAAGAGAGTCTTTGTCTCCTGGTATTTTTTAACAAAGCGAAAAGAAAGTTCTTTTAAATGAGACATTTTAAATTAATCGTTTTTAATCTGACGTAATTTTTACCAAGCTATTCTTTCTCTTTTAAATAATCGCGTGAAAGTACTTTTGTTAGCAATGAAATATTATTTGCGGTTTCCTAACAAAAATAGTTGAAAATATCTTCTCAAAATATTAAATAAATCTCTAGCGCAATTTTTAATTTAAACTTTTTTGCAATATTATGTTGTGTTCATTTTATGTAATAACTATAATGTGACGTAAATATGACGTAATTTCTCCTAAGACTTCTAACGCATGTTAATGAATTTATTATTTTACAATATCCTTTCTCTTTTAAAATTCACGTGTGTACTTTTTATGACGTAATTTTTAATAAGTTCCTGCTTTTTATACATAATTATTTAATTCTAATTTGAAAGTTTTTTTCCTGTTTATAATAGTCACGTGTAAATAAATTTTTAATTTGAAGCAAACATTATTGCTTGCGCTTTTTATGCAGTTGACAACAGTTTAAATTAGTACAATTTTCTGAAATCTGTAAAAAATATCTCTAGAAATGCTGAAAATTTGAATTTAAAATAGAAATAAAACCTGAAAAAATGAGTCAAAATAAAAAAATTAATGCAATCTGCACTCCGGCAAATTCTAACGCATAAAATGATCTAAAAATGATTACACTGCCATGTCTAGTTTTTGCTGCTATAAAACTTTTTTAGTGGAACGATTTTGTCCAACTTTAGCATTAAATATCTCTTAAAATAATTCTTTGATTTGAAAACTGTCTACATCAGCGTGTTTATCAAACATTTCTGTATAAAACCACTGATTTTCATATTTTTCTATGCATTATTTTTATCAATATTAACGAAGAAAGACCTCCGGTCACAAAAAATTCAAAACCGGCGGCGGCGGCGGCGGCGGCGGTGACAGCGGTAGTTACTTTTTTTTAGAATAGAGAGATACTTCTTGTTTCGATGTGGTTATTAAATAATTTCTTTCATTTAATAAAAGTTCCGGTTTTAGTTGATTTGAAAATAACCTGAAGGTTAAGAGCTATGCTTTCACCAATGTAACAACCGGTGTTGTCAAATCTGGTGGATTTTTCATTCAGAAATCAAATGTTATCACACGAAATTGAGAGTTATTTTTACTTTATGCAAAGCAAGCAAAGCCGCAGCAAGCAATTCCGTGAATAAAACAAAATAAAATTACTGTTAAAAATTTTCTGGTGTGAATTTGGATTTTCTGAATTAAAAAAATGCTAGATATTGCAACATGTAAAATATCATGCACGTGTAGTTAAGATCTCTAATATAACTAACTTTATGCTTATTTTATGCTAATGGTTATGTGACAAATATGAATTAGCTTCCATTTTTTATTATTTTTTTAGTTTGAGATATCATCTGTTACTATGCATGGTTAAAGGCTGGATCCTACATTTTGATTAAATAAGGAATGATCGAAATAACAATAATAATAATTAAAAAATAGCAGCTACAATTAAAGGCGCTTTATTATATAAATATATATGACAGAAGACTATAAGCATTTAACTTAAAAAAAAAAAAAAATAAGACAAACAAAAGAAACTTCTTGACAAAGAGGGACTGAAAATTAAATATCAGAAGGAAGTTTAATTCGCATTAATTTAAGCCGAAAATGTGATTATGCGCTCAGCTATAATCGGATTAAGGAAACTTTTGATGATGGTACTCGCAAAGTTCATTATGCACTGCAAAGAAAGAAATCGAATTTATACGGTTATTTAGCGTTGTGCCACCACTCTAACAATTCGATTACTACTAATCATTCGAATGTCTCGATTATTGGAAAATAACTCGAAACAATCATTCTATTGATTATTTAACTCGAATGAGAGCTTGTTTTCGCTTTGTTTTTTCAAGTAAAATAAATATAATTCACACAATAAGAATGTTAAGGAAATGTTTCTCGTTGCTGAACAATGAAAATATACAGAAATACGCTGCTTTAACCCTTAAATGCGCGATTTTTAATTTTGTTTCGAAAAAATTATATATGATTCTCTGAAAGGTTTATTAGTTATTACACAGGAAAAATAATGAAAAAAAAAATCAGAGATGTATTATTCATATAATTCGTCAATCTTTTCTTCTGTTGCACATCTGCAATACAAGTAAAAACTACTGTTGTGTGGCTGTTTTACGCTAAAATAATGCAAATTAGTAAATACTTTAATAAGTATGTCTCCAAATACCTTATTTTATATAATTATTTATTTTATAAAACTTAACCTTTAACCCCTTAATTCCCAAAATAGAATACGTTCTAGAAATTACGTACTTCAGAAAATCTGGCTTTACACCAGAAAGTTTCAATGGTTAATTTCGCTTTATTTAAATACGGAATGTCTGTTTTTTAATTAAAGACAATATTGCAGATTTAATTTTCTGGTGTGAATTAGGTACATGTGAACAAAAAAAAATCAAATTAATTCAAAACAGTGTTGTTTGCATATATGCAAAGCTGCGCACTAAAGGGTTAAGGGGCTTCCGGGCTGTTCTTAGCTTTACACCCAGTCTGTAAGTGAGAATTTTGCCAATAACCCGAGCCATGAGAAAAAGCCGAGCCGTACACTGTAAATTAAAATGTCTGAAATTCAAACACTTAAGTGTCTGAAACGGAGTGTTCAGTTTTCAGACATTTTAAAATGTCTGAATTTTTTCAGACACTTTTCGTGTCTGAATTTCAGACACTTCAAACGTCTTAATAGCATCCATTTTTTTTTGTAAGCATCATACGTAGCCATGTTTGACCACGTTGAATCCTGGAAAAATATTTGGCTGGGGTCCTGCGCCCCCCCCCCCCCCCCCCACAACCTGATTTTTCTGGTGCTCCCAATTTTGGTACGCAATTTTTGTTAAGCTGATAATTTAAATCTTTTACGACATTTTACTGATTATAATCAATATTTTGAACTTCAGGAGTAGAACAAGATTAAAACAAAAAATATTTATCTAAATATTAGATTTTTTTAATTTGTTTTATTTTTAATCTTATTTTACTTTAAAAGTTCAAAATATTGATTATAATCAGTGGAATTTCGAAACAGATTTAAAATATAAACTTTACAAATATTGCACATCAAATTTGTGGGCACTAAAATCGTAGGGGGGGCGGGGCACGGCCTAGTATGCCCATTCTTTAATCAAGAAGTTCTTTTGCAAAAAATGCAACCCTGCATTATTGTTATCTTAATTGAGATGTCCGGTATTCGTGAGTATCCGTTGTGGAGGTTAATGGACATTCCCGAATAGCTATTCTGAAACATCTATTTAGCGAATACTTTTTTAATCCGCATGGCATACATATTTGTATATTTTTACCTCACAAAAGCAGACATCTCCGATTATCGGACAAATTCAGCGGCAAGGGCTATTGAGGGCTTTTAAAGTACATGGATAAATATATATATTTCTTATAATCTTGTCCTACTCTACTTCATATAATTTAAAAATAGATTTTTAAAAATTTATATTGCCACATAGGCAATTTTACATATATATCAGATGATAATCACAACAGCTATTTAACTATGAATAAATAAATAAATATTCTACTTTACCCTTTGCACTCGAGGGCTCCGGAGCGGAGCCATTTAAAATTTGTCTTCAAACTCGAGGGCTCCGCTACGGAGACAATGCAAATAATTTTGTGATACCTGTCTAGAAAAGCCAAGATTACATGGTATCACAAAATTATTTGCATTGTCTCCGTAGCGGAGACCTCGAGTTTGAAGACAAATTTTAAATGGCTCCGCTCCGGAGTCCTCGAGTGCAAAGGGTTATATTGAGAAAAAAATTACTTCGGTATTTTGTTTATTTATATCTTGTGTTTTTTAATCTTGTCCTACTCTAAAAGTTCAAAACTTTCATTATAATCAGTGCAAGATTTAAGGTATCAACTTTACGAAAATTTCATACAAAATCCCCCCCCCCCCCTCCCCGAAAAAAAATAAAAATCCTTATCATTTAAAAATTAGATTTTTTAAAAATTTATATTGCCACATGGGCTTATTGTTATCATTCCTATGAGGTACTAAACAAGACATCTTTAAAGCATAATAAAGCCAAAAAAAAAAAAAAAAAGTTAGCACATGATATCACTATGATACAAACTTGCGATGCTTATCAGTAAAGTCTAATTGGAAAATGACCTTCGAATCCACGCATGCAGCGAAATCTAAATAAACAAATGATTTCCTTTTTCCTGACTGGCTTACTTCTATGTTTCCAAATCAAAAGTTTTCACACATTAAAAGATTTAATAGCTTTAGAAATATATCTAAGAAATACTTGAGATAAACATTCATTTTCAATTATATATAAATTTCATGAAAGTCAATTGATTTTTTTTTCCAAAAGCGAAAGTTTATAAATATATTTTTTTAATTTCAGCTGAATATTATTCAATGGAAAAAAAAAGGCAATCCCGAAAATCCCGGAATTTTCCAGTAAAAATTCCGGGATTTTCGGGGTTAAAATTAAAGCGGGATCCCGGGATCTCAATCCGGGATTGTAATCCCTAGCTAGGAAGTAAGAAAACTTTAGGAGATCTTTCAAAGTTTTTTTTTTCTATTTCCTTGTGGTCGAGTATGAGATAAGCATTAGCCATTGAAATTGAAACCAAGAACTGCCATATTGAAAACAAAACAAAACAAGAGTATGAACTTAACTTTTAAGTATATCTGTTTTTTAGTGATGTTATTACTTTAAATTTGAGAAAAAAGATGAGAATAAATAATACATAATTTGTAATAAAAGACAACGTCATAAATTTAAAAATATATACTTCTAGAATTAGTGTTTTTTTTTTTTTTTTTTTTTTTTTTTTTTTTTTTTTTTTTTTAAAGATTCAAAACTAATTAAATTTCATGTAAGATTTTGTTTAGTACAATAAATAAAATCCTAAAAGACAATAATTTTAGTACTATAAAGAAATTATAACACTTACTTCAATCGCTGTTTGCAAGAGGTAAGAAATATTCCTCGATTTGAAATTTTAAAAACTACCACAACCACAGTGAGGGAGAAAGACTTTCATCAGTTTAAAAGGTAATCCCATAATACATCCGACTAGCCATATTTAAAGAATGAGATGTTTCATCCTAAAAACAGGACCCGCCAGACAAAAGTTTCTTTTTTTTTTGCCAGCTTCGACAGGACGAAGATGAATAACACAATATTATTGATATAAATTGATACGAGTTAACACTAAGCCCATTGCACACGCTTTGTAGAATTTCCGGGTGTAATCTTCAACCGTCGTCTACTTCTGTTCTGTGTCTATCCCGCCCTTGTATCGACGACAGCTTCTAAGAGACATTTGATGTCGAGCACACACGTCAGATATGTATTCAATAAATAAATAATCCAAGTTAATACGAATTAAAATCACAGTACTTCACATTTCGCAAAAAACGAATTAAAATACACGCGTACATAAAAACAAACTTTGTTTGAATTACAACATATACCACTTCGAACGAAGACATCTAAAACGCATGCGCGACTGGGAGTGCTAGTGCCCCCTGGTGGTTATTGCGTCGGAAGAATCAAAACGTCTTAAATTAAGACACGTTTAAAGCAATGAAGTGTCTTAAAATAAGACGTTTGCGGATATTTTAGACATTATTCTCAGTTCGTTTACACCAATGTCATAGTAAGACACTTATGTATCTTAAATTAAGACATCTATAATGTCTGAATTTTCAGATTAAGACACTTAAGTGTCTAAAATTCTTTTTCAGTCACATATGTGTCTAAATTTAAGACGCTTCTATTTACAGTGTACCAACGCCAGCCATGAGAAAAAGCCGAGCCGTACCAACGGATAGGAACCTAGATAAGGGAGAAAGCCTTGACGCGCGTCACGAAAACGTCACAAAAAGCAGACATAACAAAGAAAAAAATTCGAACAACTTGCATGTTTCGTTTTCTTTGACTCGTGGAATTATTAATTATTATTAGAAAATAAGAATTAATAATTCCACGAGTTAACGAAATCAAACATACAAGTTGTTCGGAGTTATTTTCTTTGTTTTGTCTGCTTTGTGTGACGTTACCGTGACGCGCTTCAAGGTTTTCTCAAATATCGAGGGAGCGTTGGCCGTTCACACGTACATAGATAGCTATTAATTTAATACAAAAAACAACAGAAAAAGAAGAAGAATGGCAAAAATGATTTTGCGCATGCTGGAATTATTTCATTTGATTATTCCTCGTCAGCAGAAAATCCCTTATTTCATCCGAATGATGTTTCCTTTTTGCGCAAGCTCGAGTGAATAATTCGAAAGATTATTTTTCCTGAATGATACACGTCTCCTTTTGGCGTATGCTCGAGTTATTTGATTTGATTATTTTTTGTACGGCGAAAATCGCTCTATTCATCCAAATGATAGGATGGCGTCTTTCTGAGCATTTATTTTTCGTAGGGCGAAAATCACTCTTTTCATCCAAATGATAGATCGTCCTTTTGGGCATTTATTTTTAGTATGGCGGAAATCGCTCTTTTCATTCAAATGCACCGAGTGGTGTCCTTTTTAGCATTTATTTTTCGGATGGCGAAAATCGAAAATCGCTCCTTTCATCCAAATGATAGGATGTCGTCCTTTTGCGCATGCTCGAGTGATTTCAGTGGATTCCTCAGTTTGGCAAATATCATTCACTTCCTCCGTATTTCGAATGATTCACCGATATTTGCAGCTAGTATTTTTCCAAAACATAACATAAGCACGGGAAATTTTTTTCTGGCTAACTGTGCATTTCCTATCTATTATTTTCTTATCAATTTTTGTCACCAATTGATTCTAGTTAGGTTGGGTATTGCATGAACGCCAACGGGTGCAAGGGGGATCACGCCTGTTATTTATGCAATTTATCTAACGGGAAATAGGACATATATGCACATTTACAGTTTGAGGATACTTTTTAAAATCTTTGACTTATCACTGATTTTCGGTTCCTTCTCTTGTCTGCTACTATTTTTTAAAGCATCTAATATTTATTTATTTATTTATTTTACCAATTTTAAGTTTTGACTGTAGTTATATTTCTCAATTTTTTCTATGAGCTCGATTCTTTCATGTGACGTGGCATTATTTTTATTTCTTCCTCATGAATTCGTACATCCGCTGAAGGGGCTGTTTAAACACAAACACACAAAATTAACAGCATGAACATTAACTTTAACATTATTTTGTTACAACTGCGTGTACAAATTCAGGTATGCAGCTGAAAATGGACTTGAGAATGGATGACTTCCCAAAAACCGATTTTCCGGATTGACAGAACTTATTAATGCATTGTAAAAGCTACTTGGAAACGCTTCCGAAATTTACGGCCAGCTAATAAAAACTTAGTTTTATAAATTCTTCTTTAAATTTCGAAACCAAATTGTGTTCTGAGTTATCTAAAGATAAAGGAAAGCTTTTCTGAATCTTGGGCGACTCGGAAGAGGTTATTGTACAATTTTCGTTCGTGATTATAGTACATTTTGGTAGATTAAGAAACATTTGTCTTCTTTTTACAGTGCAGATATGAAATCACAATTTGAAGCGAAATAGAATCACTTCAAAACATCAAAATACTCAATAATTGCTATGAGTGACAAACATAAATTTTAAAAAGGCAAAATATCTTTGTTTATTTACATTTCGACGTGTTTCATTGCATCAGACGGCAACATTCTCAAGAAAATAAAATGATAAAAATATTTTCGCAAAAATTCAAATTGAAAAACTAGTAACCTAAAACGTAGTTATTCTACCCTTTTTAAAATCTATTTGTAAAGGTTCTCTGTTATATGTCTGTTATATAGAAAGCTCAAAACTATAGGATTAAATAAGATATAGCAGACATCAAATAAAACAAGAAAACCACAGCTATGGCCAGACTATATAACAGAGAACCTTTACAAATAGATTTTTAAAATAGTAATTTAATTATTAATCCATCCATTATTGATTAGGAATTATAATTTATCCATCACGATCTTATTTTCCGTCCATCATCAGAGAATCAATAGAGATCTTCTTTCGCAATGAGAATATTTGCAATGATTCAGCATCCATATGAGTTCCCTAAAATTTGGAAATAAATGCTATACAGAATAATGAAACAATCATACAAAATAATTCACGTTCACGAATTTCCATTTTTAATTTTGTAGTTAATTTCATTATGTTTGTGTTCACCTGATTTTTTGTTTTTATTTACTTGTTCTTTTAATTTGAATTTTTGGGGAAATATTTTTTTCATTTTATTTTCTTGATAATGTTGCCATCTGATGCAATGAAACATGTCGAAATGTAAATAAATAAAGGTATTTTGTTGTTTTAAAATTTATGGTTATAGCAGTTATTGAGTATTTATTCATCAACCATTCAAAAAGTTCTCAAGTACAGCATAAATATATAATTCATTCCAATGATCTGTTACATGTGAAACCTTTTTAAGAAATTGATTTGTCAAAAATATTATCGTGGAACAAACCATTAAGCTCTGAATTCTTCAAGCCTAGTTTGAAAAGACGAACAACCTGATCTAATTTATACTACAGCAATACCCTTTTTTTTTTTTCCTGACTCAAATATTCTCTACAAAGACAAGACATATAAAGTCGAAAGAGAAAAAAAAAAAGACTAAAAAAAATGAAACACAATTGTAACAAGAAAACGCACTCTGAAAACTTTCTGAACATACACAAGCAAACGATAAATCTATTGTCACGGACAGGCAGTCGAATACGAAGTGAAATATATCGTCTGCAGTTCCTTTGACGAAGCTGAAGGATATAACGCCCAGAGAGCCTTTCCTAATTTATACGACAGAACATAGTGTCTTTTTATTTCTTTTTTTTCCCTTAAAAGCGGAGAATGAGTTCTATCCACGCTAATTTTTAATCGCCGAGGAGTTGAGTTGTATAACTCCTGCTCTGTCATCAATTCTACGTTAAAATAATGTGAAATTTAAGAGTAAGGAATCGTTGCCAAGACAGGTGGCGTTAATCTGATTTTGAAAAGAATTTTAGAGAGTTTCTTGGAACGGACAAGTAACAAATATTAAAGTGCTTTTAAGAAGATTTATCTAATGTAATTAACTAAATGCAATTATAAATAAAGTTAAGTATCCTGAAAGCGGCAATAGGTTAACTGTTGATTTTTATACTACAGGGTGAAATATAATAATTGTTATCGAGTAATTTTTTTTCATCTATTCAAGAATGTTTCTGAAGTGTTTTTTTAGACATTACCATGGACATAGCTGAAATGTTATTTACAGCACACGAAAAAAAAAAAAAAAAAAAAACTTTCAAACAATTTTATTTCTGAGCAAAGAAAAAAAATACATTAAACTTAGAGGTTTTGGTACAATAACAGGTTCTAGTTGAACATTTCAAATAAAAGTAGATTGTTTTGCTGCAGTGGAAAACTGAACATAAATTTGAACTTACGTTACTGCTTTTTTTTATTCATCTTACTTAATCAGCACATCTGTTTACAATGTTCAACGGTGCCTGCTTTTAACTTAAAAGTACAATTCAATTTTTAAAATATGTGTTAGCTTTTGGATTTTCTTAGACTATGAGAACAATTAAATGCAGTATCTTTGAAATTCAATATTCGATGAATTATTATACTTAGAATATCCAAATTTAAAGTACAATTAAAATAAATTTTAAAATTGGTTTTAAAAAGAATTTAAAGAAAATTACATTTCCTTACGCTCGAATACACGCAATTGGAATGTCGATAAGCTTTTTTTTTTTTTTATTAATAATCGTTTAATATAGCCTTAAATTTTTTGAAATCGATTGGTGATCTGCATGATTGTGATTCGTATAATTGCTGTTTTATTGTGTTTAAAATATTTCGTATGGAGTACCTATATTTACGAAATAGAAATTTGATTAATGTTCTTTCACATTACTGGCTTTACATTTTGTTTCTTGTGTAAATCCAATAAACACAATATTCACCATTAGATTGCTTCTGAAGATTTTAATGACATTTTATAATAAGGAATTTATTGCCTCGCATAAATTTGGTACAACACATAATCTAAACAAAATAACCGTTACTGCATCATTATGTGTACGTCTTTGACAATATTTTCTATCTCCATTATTGTAAAAATAATTACTAATAGAACTTTTTAAAAAATTCTCCGCTGCATGGTTAATTTATTTATTCTAAATTACCAAAAATATACCTTAAGCAAAATAACTCCTCGTTATGTTTTGACTATCAGTCAAGAAAAAACACATTCCTTTTTCTTAATATGCCTAAAAACCATTAATTTCTCTTATGAATACTAATAAATATTGAACTGCTTAAAAATAAAGAACTGGAAATAATAGACCGGTGGCTGGAAAAAAAATATATTGCTTTTGTGTATTTTTATATTCATTGCTTTATTCTATTTTGATATCTTCATTTACTTGCAATTTTTCTCAATTTAAGAAGCTGTTTAAATATCCATACATTCATCTGTATCTCATTCTTTATTTGCTTTTTCCATTCGTTGCTTGATTTTTTTTTTTTTTTCATTATTATTACTCTTATGAGACAAAAGAAAAAGAAAAAAAATCTTTCTTTAGGCTCATTTGCTCTAGAGGTATAAACTTTGTCTTAAATCTCATTTATTTTTTTTTCAACTGAAAGTGCTTTTTATGACATTATTTTACACGGACTTATGTAATTACACTCTGCAATTGTTTTTTTAAATATTACATAAGTTTGTTATTATGCAAATGAAATTATATAACATTAGAAGAAATGCATTTAAAAATACAGGGTATTTTACGGAGTGGCTTCGTACTGTTACTTGAATCTTAACCCTCGCAGCACTAAGATGGGGGTGGACATTTGGCAGTTTTTTTTTTCCTTTTATTTTCATTTAGAATATATGGGTGATTTTCAAAAAGTGTCGTGCTTTACTGTCCTTTCACATTTGCACAAAAAAATAGTTATATATCATAATTTTAATTATTGAATTTTGACTATCATTTTTTTAATGATAATTTACAGGTTAGTTATTGTTTATAAAAAAAATAAAATAAGAAATATATTCTTTTGTAGTAAAAATGTCATTACCATAGGTTGTCCAAACAAGCAATTTATTAGATAAAGATTTGACTTAAGTTCTATTTAAAACAGATGGCTATGATTTTTTTAATACATTTTTATTTATTAAGATGCTACTAATTTAAAAAATATTTATTTTTATTAATTAAACTTATCTATAATTCTTAATAATTATTTTAAACCGTGTCCCAAGAAAGAGTGTCATATGCTTCTGACAAAAAGTTCATCTGGAATTTTTTAGAGGGCAGCACATGCCTTTTTATCAAGGCAAAAATACTCCATAAAAGTCAACTCGTTATCAGGTTTAGAAGAATATAGTAAATAGTTTTATAGTTTCAATAAAACAAGCAAAGGACTTTGAATGTTTTAGTGAGTATTTTTTGTGCGTCATTACTTCTAATTGATAATTAAATGAACTTTTATTTATTAATCTGCTTTTATTATATAAGAAATATAAAGTTATTATATGGGCCAAAAGATATAATGGCTGCCAGTTATGCCTGGGAAAAATAAAAGTATTTTGATTAAATTGTCATTACTGTAGATGTCATTACCATGCTTCACTTATGTTCATTACCAAGTTCATTAAAATTTAAAAATTAGTTTGAAAATGTTAAATTAATAATTTGGTCTCTGCTGATGCTTGTATATTAATGTTTATGAGGTAAGGTAATTATTTACAAAACATTAAAACTTTTTGTTTATTTCTAAAAATTTGATTTTGTTATTCCAAAACATGGACATATTTTGAAAATGACCCATGTATGCTAAAATTATTTTCTAGGAATTCTCCTATGGGGACACATTACACCCACACTTAGGAATTCAGGGAATAAATGAAAGTTTTCTATCATTTAATTATACGCTACAAGAGAAGGAAAAAAAAAAAAAGGAAACTTTTTGGCATTTTTCCAAATGCAGTTCACTAGATGGCGCTGTGGAGGAAGCGTTTCCACGCAATCGATTGTAGGCGCCTCCATCATTTCGTTATTTCCTGTTCTTGTGTTCAGTTGTGTGTAAATTTCGCTATTCAACGAAATTAATCGTTGCGGCTTGTTTAAACCCATCTTAGGAATTTAGGGAATAATGAAAGTTTTCTATCATTCAGTTATCACGTGTCAAGAGAAGAAAAAAAAGGAAAATTTTTGGCATTCTGCAAATGTAGTTCACTAGATCACGCTGTGGGTAGAGCGTTTTATGCAAGAGATTGTAGGCGCCTCCATCTTTTCGTTATTTCTTGTTCTTGTGTTCGGCTGTGTGTAAATTTCGCTATTCACCGAAATGAATCGTCGCGGTTTGTCTACGAGGAGGCACATGCTTTGTTATTTGATGAAGATTCTAGTCAAAATACCCCATCTTAAGCATTTACATAATATTTTTATCTTAGTACTGCGAAGGTGAATATACAGTAGGCCCCGGTTAAGGCGCTTGCGTTTAATAAACCATCCTTCTTAATACGCGATAAATTTCGGTCCCTTGCGGCGAAAAAACTCACTTAATATGCGAATTTATAGACTACAAGTACCGTCATTTTTATAATTATATCTGCTAGTTTCTTCTGCATGTCACATGATGGAGGAGTTAGATAAAAATAAAAATTGAATTTAAAAATAAAGATAAATCAAAAGCAAAATTTTTACTCATATATTATCTTATGAACTTTTCAGGTGCATTTTTCTTAAAATGACGTAAAAGATAAATCGCCAAATATTATTGAGTTCAAATTATTTGAAATTAAGTTTGGATTCAATTATGATGATCGTAAAATTAGGAGTTAGTGTTGAAATTTGTGAAGTATGTTACAAATTTCAATACATAGACGACCTCCAAAGTATAATTTAAATGCAGAACTTGTGGATATTATTACTAATAAGTTCGTGCCAGTCATATTTTGACACTATAATTTTCGGTAGAGTTAATGGCGGAATGACATATTTTTCCCTACAACTTGTACATAAAACACATTCATATTTCTTGTGACTACTTTCATTAAAAAATGAGGATCTGGAAATAATGAAACGTATCTCAAAAAATATTATTTTGTGTATTTTACTTTCGTTGATTATCTTCTGCTTTGATAAGTTTTTTTACTTATCATTAAAAAAAAAATTTCAAGAAAAAAATTAGTTTAAACATCCACATATTCCTCTACAGCTATTTCTTTCTTACAAAAAAAAAAAAAAAAAAAAATCTTTATTTTTGGTGTGTTTTAGATTTCACTTATGAGGAAAAAAAGACTCCCTCTTTAGGACCGTTTGTTTTAGGAGTAAGACGTTCGTCTTAAATCTAATTTATTCTTTTTTAAATTAAATTACTTTTCCTGACATTATTTTAAATGGAGTTAAAAGAATTCTCCTCTGTAATTGGTTTTATAATTATTATATAAATTTCATTATTAAATAAGTAGAGTTGCATGAAATACGAAGAAATGCATTTATAAGTTGACATTTAAAATTTTCACAGCAGAAGTTAACATATTCATGCAAAATATAAAATGCCGGTGATTATCTTCATTAACTCGCAAGTTGTAAAATTACTTTCGAACTAACTACACCGTAAAAAAAAAAAAAAAAAAAAAAAAAAAAAAAAATACAGTACTTTTACAGCAAAAAATGCTGGCAATATGGGTGTCAGCAAATTTTGCTGTAAATTTACAGTAGTTTTGTTTTTCATGGATAAACATTATATTCGTAAATTTACAGCATTTTTTGTAGTTAATTTTACGGCAGTTTTGTTTTTTTATTTTACAGCAAATATGTTAGTTTTACAGCAGTTTTTGCAATTAATTTTACAGTACTGCTAAATAGCATAACTCTATGAATTTGTTATTGATATATTTTTGTTTTATCCCCCCCCACCCCCCTCTCCATGTATTGTTTATTTTATCCACTTTGTCTTATTTCATTGTAAGATATTTTTTAAAGACTTTGGGCACTAAGTATTAGCCTTTTGTTTACTATGTTGCTGTTTTAATATCATTGTTATACAATCAATTCTGCTATACAAATGCAAGATATAAATTTCGTTTTTTAGTCATGTACATCACCAACAAATATTTCAGTCATTTGCCTAGAGATAAAACGTTTTTCGATAAATCATAACACAGAAAGATTTTAATTCTTTATCTATCTATTAATTATGTTACTTTATTATCAATCATTTCCCTGCAGGGCTTTATTTATCCGTTTGTTTGTACTTGAAAATTCTTACTAGTCTGAATTACATATACTTGTTTCTCCCACAAATTTAGATTTATTTTCTATACACATTAAAAGATTTTTGTTTATTCAATGTAGGCATTACGGTCATGTAACGCTGATAGATGTCGCTTTCGGTCTTTCGCTATTACAGCTGAAATTACTGTAAATAAACGCAATGTAATAATACTGTATTTGAATGATTGGGGATATATTTACAGTATTTTTTGCTGTTTTTCTGATCTTTTTGTTTTTTTTTACATCCTGTCTTCTATTACATAGTGTTGACTCTAAGCCGCTTTAGCAGGGCGCAGTGCCCGGCGGCCCTTTTTATTTCTATTTTGCGCCTGGCGGCTCTTTTAAACCCTCCGATGCGCCCGGCTGTCCTTTTTGACACTTCCTATGCGCCCCGTGGCAATTCAATTGATCCCGGGAATATATCGCAAATTCTAGGGACTCTAAACAAACCAGTTCAAAATATTTTTTGTGAACAAGGTACAAGTGTTCCCTTTTTGAAAACATGTGCTCCCTTTTTTAGAATAGTGTTCCCTTTTTGAAAAATTCCCGCCCGGCGGCCCTTTTTATCTAGAGTCAACACTAATTACATTTTATTCGGATGATAGTGTACCATATAAAATTATTTTTTAAAATCAATAGTTTAAAAAGTTGTGTTTTTAAACATTATATCGGAATATACTTTGAAATTCTTTACTTTTCGAATAGTTGCAGGCACCATTCCAATGTAAATCACAAAAATATACTACAAACAGATACTTCAAACAGAATGGCTGCTCGATGTGTTTTAAACATAAATCGAAGAAACACATGGCTATTTTTCAAAACACATAACAGCCCTAAGTTTCTCTTGTGAATAATAAATTCGTTTAAGAATAATGTTCTGTTCGTTTACGACCCAAAATCTGAGTTCTGCCGAAAATTTATTTATTGCTTATGAATTCTGTTTATAATATCAGTCATGATTAACTCAAGACATGAGTGCAAATTATAGAACAAGAAATGCATATAGGTATAAACTTTGAAGACGCTTACCACGTGCTCATTAAAAGCTGCAGATTTAACAGTAATAGAAATTTTTTAGTTTGAAACCGCATAAGTGTTTTGAATACTGTTTGTAAAAGTTGTAGTATAACAGATGATCAAATACAAAAACCATTATAAAAGATAAAGGGAGGTATGTATACCTAAAACATTTTTTAAAGCGATGAAATTCGTGCAATTAGAAAATCATTTTCTGTCTATGGTGAATTAATTACATTTTATTTTACATGAAAATAAAAATTTTGTCAGAGGCACAGAGAACGAACTTGGGCCACACGTATATTAATTAAAAATTATGTACAAATATGTATGAATTAATTACTTTAAAATTTTTTTGGACATTTTCGTTTACGCTTTCGGTCGAAAATAGGAAGATTACCGAAATTCGCTTTCGGTTTCGGCCTTAAAAACATGTTTTGGTTTATCCTTAATTCAGACATTGATATAAAACAAGAAATACAACTTAATGACACCTAGCGAAAACGTAAAATAAATCACGCAACATACAATGTTGCATTTAAATAAAAATACTTTCAGGATAATAAAGGTTAAGAGAGGTAGGATAAAATTCTGTTACTATTTCATGAATTAACAAAATTTAAAGCGCAAAATCTTGTAATAATATGACTAAAAGTTTTCTCGTCACGCTTGAAATTCCTGTATGGCGCACTAGTGTGACATAACATAGCGGTTGAAAACCTTTTGTATAGAATATTTTTTCTCTAAAACCCTCCGAGTTGAGGACTTTAATTTTACAAGGATAAAATTCTATTAATATTTTATGAATTAGAAACACGTCATTCACAATATCTTGTAAGAATTTGACAAAAAGTGTTCTCGGCATGCTTCAAATTCGTGTGACACATGTGCCGTAACACATCGGTTGAAAATCTTTTGTATAGAATTTTTTTTCTCTAAAACCCCCAGAGTTGGGACTTTAATTCCACCAGGATAAAATTCTATCAATATTTTATGAATTAACAACATTTTATTCGCAAAATCATGTAAGAATTGGACTTAAGTTTACGCAGCACGCTTGAAATTCTTGTATGATGCACTAAAGTGACGTAACACATCGGTTGAAAACCTTTGGTATAGAATCTCTTTTCTTTAAAACCCTCCGAGTTGGGATTTTAATTTCACCAAGATAAAATTCTATTAATATTTTTATGAATTAACATCATTTTATTCGCAAAATCTTGTAAGAATTTGGCTAAAAGTTTTCGCGGCATACTGGAAATTCTTGTGCGACATGTGCCGTGACAAATCGGTTGAAAATTTTTTGTATCGAATCTTTTTTCTCTAAACACCTCAGAGACAAAAATTCTATTAATATTTTATTTTATGAATTAACAATATTTAATTCGCCAAATTTTGTAAGAATTTAGCTAAAAGTGTTCGCGGCATGCTTGAAATTCTTGTGTACACGTGCCGTGACACATCGGTTGAAAACTTTTTGTATAGAATCTTTTCTTCGCTAAGAGATTGGGGATTTTAATTTTACTCTTCGTGTATAGCCTAATAATATAATTGTAAGAAAACAAAACTTTTTATTAACATTTTAAATTATATCTTGAGGCCCAAGAAATAAAATTTTCCGGGGAAAAAATCGTTTTTTTTTTTTTTCAAAAAAAAAAAAAAAAAAATAATAATATAGCTTGAAATTCTTGAATAATATAGCTTCAAATTCTTGTATGATACACTAGTGTGCTGTGACACATCGGCTCAAAATGTTTTGTATAGAATCTTTTCTGTCTAAAATACTCCGAGCTGAAGATTTTAACTTCACCCTTTGTGCATAGCCTGATGATACAATTTCAAGACGAAAATGAATATTTTAAATTATATCTTTCAGCACAAAAAATAAAATTCATCGGGGAAAAAAAATCGTAAAAGCATTTTTTAAAAATAAAATAATACAGCTTGAAATTTTTTGCATAGCACAGTGCCGTGGCACATCGGTTGAAAACCTTTCGTATAGAATCTTTTTCTCTAAAACCCTTCGAGTTGAGGATTTTAATTCCCCCTAATTTTAAGAAGAAAAACTTTTTATGAATATTTTAAATTATATCTTGCGGCACAAAAGATAAAATTTATTGGGGAAAAAAATCATAAAAACATTTTTTCCCAATAATATAATATAAAATAAGGTCTCAGACATAAACAAAAGTAATCCGTCAGTATATTCATTTTTGGAAGAAGAATCTAAAATTACAAATATTGTAAAACATTGAAAATAAAAGAAGGGAACAGAAGGAACTGTAAACAGATAAATGTAAAATATTTGATGTAATCTGACGCACTAAACTTTTCTCTTGAGCAGAGAGGAAAAAAATCAACCTGCATAAGTCACTTGATAAAACTGAGGAGGAAAAATGAATTTTAAAACAAAATATAAAAGAAAAATTACATTCATCATTTTTTATCTTAAAAATATTCTTGAAAGTTATTTAGAATTATCTATTGTAGTCGGCAAGAATTGAAGAAAAAAAATGAAGGCGAAGATATAAAAAAAAAAGGGGAAAGAAAAAACACATGTTTTTAAGCATCATTTATTTGCTTTTATAAGATTTTTATTTAAATATTATTGACCCGAAAAATCCTTGACATAGCAAAAAGAACTAAGATTATTTTTAAGAAAAACAAAATGTTTAATAATATTTCAAAGGCGCTGTAGGTCATACTTTGATATTTTTTACGAAGTTTTCTAGAAAGAAATATATTTTCTGAAAATGTTAAAATTTTCAAAGGTTTTCCAAATTGCGCAAGGAAAAATAATTTGCGGTACTTTTGGGTTATAGTGGCATCTGAGTATGAATCGTCCAGCGATTATATGATGTATATGATATTATATGATATATATAACATTTCGTGACACATATGGCCCAGTAATAGTCATATATTATGACGTACAGTCGTGAAAAAAAAAAAAAAAAAAGTAAACACCCCCTACTAACTCCTCAACAAATTATCGTAGAAGAAAGTTACTTGTACCGAACTATTGGAAATAAAGTCTACTTTTAAAGGATGTATGTAAAATTTGCTTAGGGGGCATCTACTTATTAAAACGAAAAATAACTTTATTTTTTTCAATAGCAGTACACAATTCTGACAGCATAAATGAACTCTACACCCTTCAATTAGCCTAAAAACAAATTTTTATGCAATTCGTACCATAACTTTCGGAGAAATTAATTATTTTAAAACGAGCGTATTTTAAGGGCTGTATCCAAATTGAAGTTCCGTACTTGATTGTTAACCGAGAGAGCCCACTTCTTGATCAAGGCACCTTAAGCACCACTCAAGCAGTCAATGAAGCCTGCTAGATTATCCGACAGAAGAAGAAATTTCAAAATATCTCGTCACTTCTATCACAGACGGCCCCTTAAAACATCCTTTTGCCGTTTTTTAAGCATAATTTGAAAACTACTTGGAAGAAAATTGTGAAATTTTTGATTTCCATAAAGCAGGACTTAATAAAGCTAAATCCATCAAAATAGCTGTAGGTTGCAATTCATAATTTTTTCGAATATTAATTTCATAATTCATAATTGATATTATAAAATTTGCAAATTCAACGTATTTATGTTTGGGTATATTAGTATTATTGTTACACAAAAAAATAGCACATTAGGAGCATAATTTCAGGAGATATAAATGAAAATATAATTTAACATTAGAAGCACTAAATTTTGAATGTTTATAATTCAAAAACTTATCATTCAAATGACTTGAAATTTGGTGTCTAGGCATAGTTTGAACTGAAGATTTGAAATATCTGGTTAAAATTGAGTATTGCCAATGGAAAAAATGAAGTTTGGGTTCGTTTTAATATGTTGATGACCCCCCTAAGCAAATTTTATATACATCATTTAAATGTAGACTTTATTTCGAATCGTTAGGCACCAGTAACTTTCGTCTACGATAATTTGTTGAGGAGGTAGTAAGGGGTGTTTACTTTTTTTCCCCCACGACTGTACATACATAAGATGAATTAGAAACAATGAGTTAATCTAGAATGCAGTTTAATTGTAATCTAAATATGCGTAAAAAATTATTTGTGCAAATAAATGCAATTTTTGACAGTAAACACATAAATGAAAGCTCTAACAGTGTTCCCAGCTAAACATGAATGGCAAATTCTCTTGACCAAATTTCAAAAAAAATTCCTGACTTTCCCTGGCCAAACTGGCATACAACGAAATTTGTTACATTTTTTTCGTAATCCTTTGTGAAAATTGGCGATTTTTTCCTGCGATCGTTTTTCAAATTTCTCGATTTTTTTTATTTATTTTATTTTATTTTTTATTTATTTTTATATTTTTTAACCATTTGGAAATATGTTTATTGTTCTCGTCAGAGTAGGAAATCAAAAGCATTTATTGGTTTAATCCGCATTTTATTCGTTTTCTGATTGGTCTATACAGTAATCTGTATTTCCCTTTACTTTAAACAGAGATGGATACCTTCTGTTGCCACTATGACAAAAAAGTAATAAAAACTACAAAAAAAAAAAAAAAATCATAACTCAGAAACAAATTGAGACACAGCCTTCAAACAAATTGCATTTAAAAGTGCATTTTTTTCTCTATCCGACGGTGTAAAAAGTAATATTGTCGGATGATTAGATGTTTAAGAATTAAATTTCACTTAAAATTGGTCTTCAGATTTCTTGGAAATCTGACGATGGAAAAGCCTTTTCCTGAACAGCCAATGAAATGCTTGGATAATACATAAGTTTCAGGTGGATCATACGTACGAGTCGCAGGCGATTTTTATCGCTTGGAATTTTTACGTGTAATAACACTATTAATGTTTAATTCATGGCGTACGTAATGTAGGATCAACTCCGTGCGATTTTTTATGTCTTAAATTTTAGTTTTCGAAAAAATCATTTTCCAAATGGTTGTTGTAATTTGATAAATTGCTTTTTTGTGTGTGTGTGTGTGTGTGTGTGTGTGTGTGTGTCACTGCTTTTTTTGTCACTGGGAACGATTAGATGAGTAAATAAACTTTAAAAAAAAAAGATTTAAAATAAAAAAAAAAAACTCATAACGCATCTGAAAACCCAATTTCTGCTATTTAGCATCAATAGTCGGAAAAATATCAGATTTTTTTTTTTTTTTTTTTTTTTTTTGTGCAGCCCTGTATTATGATCTACAGATTTCTATGTATACGGCATAGTATGTTTAAAAGTTAGTTCAGTTAAACGATTAGCACAGTTGAAATTTTCCATTCAGCAATTTCACCGAATAAACGGAATTGTTCTTCAGAATTTTTGTGCAGACCTGTATATTACCTATATAATTTATACCCATCTAGTAACATTGTAAACAAATAGTTCAATTTAAAAACACATACCACAACTGAAAACGCACTTCCAACAAATATTGTTCATAGGCTTCAACAGTTCAGTTATTGTTCTGTAACCAAATTCTTTTGTGTGCCCCTGTAAATGAACGATAATTCTATACCCTCCCTATATTACAGTAAGCACCGTGTAGTACACCTCAATAACACATATGAACTACAGTATGATTAAAATAGTGTAATATCATTCAGTTGTAGAATTAATAATAAAAAAAAGTCACTGGTCCCAAGGACCAGTAAGAATGAGAGTTTAATGGTCCGCAGTCATCATTACTGGCCCGTTACATAAAATTCTATTAAGTACCTTTAACCCTTTGAGTGTCGCCCCCCCCCCCCTTCCTCCTAGAATATAAACCAAACTTCCTTTGCAATTACCCAAAATTTTCAGCATAATAAAATGCAAAATTATAAATTTGCTAAAAATGAAATGAACAGCACATAAACAAAAACTATAAAATTATTAATAAGATATTTTATTTCCGTTTATTTATTCCAACTGACTGTAAGGTTTGATGCATTTTTTTTTTAAATAAAATAAAATTGTGTGGTTTGTGTTTGGTTGCAATTTTCTCAGAGAAGGGAAAATTTACACAAATTTTCCAAATTACTGGTCTGGTTGAATTTTTGGTGGTCTCGGATTAGCGAACCACCAAGGATTTCGAACGCCGAATCATTAAAAAACACCGCAAACTATTTATCCCCGCAGACCGTAATGTAACAGAATTATTTTGAGTGTCCCTGTAAATAAACCGTAAATTCTACACACTTCATTTTCAATACCAAACATGCCATAGTGATGCCTAATAACATCTATGAATTTCATGGCAATCGGACTATATTTACGCGTGTTAGAGCACGGGCAGACGTATAGACAAACCCAATTCATAAACAGTCAAATGAAATGTACCGTCATAAAGTAATAGAAAACTGTACACAAAATTTACCACATTTTTTTATACAGTTAAGGGGGCGGCGGACGTTATTTATTTATTTATTTATTTATTTATTTATTTTTTATCATAGAGATATGAAATTTTGCGGAAATATACATTTCACCATAAGTATATATAGAACACCTTAAAAGAAATTTCCAATCTTATTATAATTTTAAGATTTTTCAAAAAATAAAAATTTTAAATGAAATTTTAAAATGCTGCATGCGTCATAATTTTTAACACTTTCCAACTAAGTTGAAAAGTGTTTATGACTTCGGTTTGTCTGTCCGTCTGTCTTGTCTACGCTCTAACTCTCGTAAATATGCTCGGATCGTTCTGAAATTTTTGGATGTTAATGACCTCTACAATAGCACGTTCCCTATTTCAAATGAAGTTTGTAGCATGTTTAGTTCATTTACAGGGACAGTCAAAAGTTTTCCGTTACATTACGGCCAATGGGGAAAAATCGTTTCAAATGATTTTTAATGGCCTTTCAAACATAGTAAAATTGATATTCATTTATGAAGTCCACTAAAATATGCATTCTGTTGAATATGCGGTGCAAAGAATAGTTATTGTTCATTTACAGGGCCACACAAAAGAATTCCGTTCATAATGGTATAGGGGGAATTGTTTGCGGTGTATTTGAAAAGATTTCAAGTGCTATATTGTATCCGAATTACTGTATATTAGTAATGATTGCTCGAATTGCATTTTTAATTATGATATGCGCTTTTTTCAGTATATTTAAGCATACTATAAAGTGCGTATAAATGTTATACTCATATAAAGTGCTACAGAAATGAATTCTTAAAGGTTCCTGAGTATGAGCATAAATTGCTTTAAGGTGGGTGTTAAAGGAGTTATGCATTTTTACGCTGAACTGAATTTAGTTTACTAAGAAATATTTGTAGAATATAGATAAAATGATATACAAGGCCACGCAAAGAGTTGGATACATGGCCGTCTATGAGTGATAATTTCTGGAAATGTAATTTCAGTTGTTTTAAGAGTGTTTTAGTTTGAATTAAATTTTAGCAAAATAGTCGCATGTAATAAAGGTACTAGGTAAACTACAGGGCTGTACAAAAGTATTCAAGTAATTATGTTTCCATCTATTAGTATAAATTGCTGACAGATGAATTTCAACCTGTTATGCATTTTCTTGTTAAACTAAATTTTCCCATTATATAGTATATATATATCAACCTACAGATCAAATACAGGGCTGTTCAAAAGAATTGGAATACATATTTGGCTATGGACGGTAACTACTGATATCAGTTTTTCAAATGTTTTACGCGTTTTATAAAATGTTTATTTAGTTATCTTATTTACCTTATTTTCCTAAATAGTTTTGTTAAAGCATTCAGGGAGTGTTGGGAAGTGTTTAATAAGCTATGTTTTAAGCATGATTTTTCTTTCTTGTTTTGATATTTACTCGATTTTACATTTTAATCACTTAAAAACTCTATTGCGAGCAAATCTGAGCATCGATTTTTAATCCCTTGAATAGTTAATTTTTAGTGATTTTTTTCTGAATTCCATATCGATTTTCATCAAAATTTTGCCTTTTAATATGTTAAAAATCAAATATAACTGCCATAATAAAGTCGAATTTTAAAATGTATGCACAGTTTCTTTGTTAGCAATATCAGGATTCTTCCTTACCAATTTCATGAATTTTTATCAAAAATTATAACGCATGGAGCATTTCAAATATCTAAAAACGTTGAAAAACCAGTTTTGAGAAAAACAGATTTAAAGTAGAGCGCCGATTATCTGAACAAATCGGGGTCGACTCTAGTTCGGATAAGCAAAAGTTCGGATAAATGGACAGACAATTTAAGGGATGTTCCTGACTATACTAAAGTCTTCACATTTTATCCACGCTGCGGACTGACAGCACTAGTTAATGCTGGCATGTTTAAAAATTGATTCTTGTCTTTTTAATTTTTTTGTTTACTTTTTTATATCATTTGACGGACTCCAGAGATTATAATTTAAGCAAAAAAGCATTCGATTGTTGCGTGCTTCAAAGAAGACATTTTTTTCAATGCTGTCATGTCTCGAATTCTTCTTAATCGAATTCTCCAATAATATGCACAAAAATAATTTTCGATTTTGGGGTCGATTTCTACTCAAATAAAAGTGTCCACGGTCCATTTAAGAAAAATATACAGTCGAACCTCGTTATCGCGAAACTCTAATGACCAGAAAAAAGTGTCGACATAAGCGGAGTGTTGCGGTAACCGGAGGTGGAGAAAAACATGTTTATAAAAAGCTGTATTTTTAATTAATTTAAGACAATTTTAAGTTCATAACTTTTCTTGCAGTTTTAAGCAATAAAGCATTATTATTAAACAAAATATACACAAAAACAAAATTGAAAAAAATAGAAATCGGATTTATGATGACTTGGTTTTTTATTGTTACGTGAGATATTGATGAATTAAGGTTTGCTTATCCCTAGATGCGCATCCTACAATTATTTTGTCAATATTATACAATGCATTGTAATCAATATTCGTTGATTACAATGTATTCAGAAATGGATGTTAGGTAATTTCTGGTCGTTTCAATAAAATGCAATGCAATACTTCGGTTTTAGTCGGATGAAAAACGCCGTGTAACCACAAGAAAGCGCTGCCTGACCTGAACTAAAAGACCGCAAGTAGACAGATACGTCTATCTGGAGCTTAAGTGGGTCGTTCAGAGTGTGTGTATTTTTTTATTCAAATAAAAAATTGAAGTAAAATTTCTTATTTATCTCAGTGGATATTTTAGATACTTTTGTGAAAAGTTTGTCTAGGACATTTCTTACCGCTTAATTTCAGTGCTTATAAGATGGATTATGAAAAATGGAAAATTTTCCTAAACCGTCGGAATATCCGGAGTTGAAAATTATTCATCGACGTAAAATCCAGAGTTTATTTTCATTAAAACCCTATACAGAAAATCCGGACTTTGAAAAACTGACGTGATAAGCGGAGTGACATAAAACCCGGGTGTCGGGATAAAGAGGTCTGACTGTAACTGTAGAAAAATATGACTAATTTTTTTTTTACGTAGAGCATGCCCGAAAAAATTTCAAGTTCTTTTCGAAATCTCTAGAAATATTTATTTTAAAAATTTACATCTACTTTTTGAAGAATATAAAAATTTCTAGGAAAGAAAAGATTAAAGTTCTTGTAAAGAAAACGTTAAATTTCGAGTTATCTTCGAATAAAAATACTCTCAAAGCTTTCTGAAAAAAGGAGTAACATTAAAATTTATTTTTTGTATATATATATATTAAAGGAAAAAAATATATGTACATTCACGAATAAAATTTAATTAAAATTGGAGAAAAAATTCAGAATTCCGAAAGTAATATGCAAATTCACATATATTTCCTATTTAAATATTGATTAAACTCATATAGGATACCTCGCTTTTATTTTATAAGAAATTTATTCAAAAATATGAAAGATGGGGAAAAAAAAAAAGGGAATTTAGAACACACATGTTCTGAAATATGAAATGAGAGTTATATTTGATGATATGCAAAAACAATGTGGAAACAAAAAAATTGATGCATTATTCACAAATGCTAGATAGTAAGTACTTTGCCAAATTCTATCTTGCTGATGGGAAAATAAATTATTTCTTGGAGTTTTAAATATGATGAAGTATTTTTATTTTTTTCATTTTTTACAAATATAAAAACGAAAAAAGAATTCTGCTTTATTACTATATTATTTATATATGGTGTAATATATTTGATAACTTTAATAATAATTTAAAATAAGTAGAAAACTGTACGTCAAGCATGGCAAATGAGGTGCGTTCGTACTATAACTGGTTTTATAAATACTCAGATCTTGGTGCAATAGCTATTGCACTCTTATGCAAAAATGCATGAATACAAAATTTATTATTATTATATATATTAAATATAATAATATGCAAATAATAGGACTTCATCTTAAATAGCAAGCATCACTATGGCAACTTACAATAATTACCTATCATGGGATATCATTGAATTAATTACGTATGATAGGACTTAACAGAATGAAGAAAACTTGTGTTAATATCCTTTTAAATTTTGATTCGATTTTCATAAAATTTGAAATGATTAGAAAATTCTGCAACAATTATGTACATTAAATTTCAAACCATCTGGTTGGGTAGTTTTTGGGCTGTTATATGTGGACAGGCGGACAGACAGACGAACGGACGGACGGACCAGATGACGACAATAGGTGCTGCGTATTTATATAATTACGAATGCACCTATAAATGAAAAGTACCGTCATAAAGTAAGTATTGAAAACTGTACACAAAATGTATGACATTTTTTTTATACAGTTAAGAAAAATATAACTGTAGAAAAATTCAACTAAATTTCTTTTTTACGTAATACATGCCCGAAAAAATTTCAAGTTCTTTTCGAAATCTGTAGAAATAGTTATTTTAAAAATTTACATCTTCTTTTTGAAGAATATAAAATTTTCTAGTAAAGAACAGATTAAAGTTGCTGTAAAGAAATCGTTAAGTTCCGAGTTATCTTGGAATAAAAATACTCTCAAAGCTTTCTGACAAAGCGAGTTACATTAAAATTTATTTTTTGTATACATTTATTAAAGGGAAAAAAACTATATGTACATTCCCGAATAAAATTTAATTAAAATTGAAGAAAAATTCAAAAATTCGAGAAGTAATATGCAAATTTGCACATATTTCCTATTTGAATATTGATTAAAGTCATATAGGATACCTCGCTTTTTATTTTAAAAGAGATTTATTCAAAAATATGAAAGATGAAAAAAGAAAAAGAATTTAGAACACACATGTCTGAAATACGAAAAATGAAATGAGAGTTATATTTGACGATATGCAAAAACACGGTCGGAAAAAAAATTGATGCATTACTCACAAATGCTAGATAGTAAGCGCTTTGCAAAATTCTATCTTGCAGATGGAAAAATAAATTATTTCTTGGAGTTTTAAATGTGATGAAGGATATTTTTTTCATTTTTTACAGATATAATAACGAAAAAAGAATTCTGCTTTATCACTATAGAATATATATGATGTAATATATTTGATAACTTTAATAATAATTTAAAACAAGTCGGAAATTGAACGTCAACCGTGGCAAATGGGGTATGTTCGTACTATAACTACACCGTAAAAAAAATACAACCAGTTTTCCTGTACGGATCGGAAAAATAGTTGCTCTTATCGTACCGGAAAAATCTCCGACCCAGCTCGGAATAAAATCCGTAAAATCGGAGTAAATTCCGTAAAATATAGTTTTATTGACTATTTCCTTTTTTTTTTTTTTTTTTTTACGGATTTCATTCTGAGCTGGGTCGGAAAATGTTCCGGTACGATAAGGGCAACCATTTTTCCGATTCCTACAGGAAAACTGATCGGATTTTTTTTTTACAGTGTAGTTGTACAAATATTCAGATCTTGGTGCAATAGCAATTGCACTCTTATGCAAAAATGCATGAACACAAAATTTGTTACTATTATATACATTAAATTCAGTAATACAGAAATAATAAGGACTCCATCTTAACCCTTAAATGCCTGATTTTTCAAAAATCATTGAAATAATGTTTTTCGGCTTTCATTTTTTAAATAAATCATGGGAAAAATGCTTAAAAAAAATCATATTTTGTTTTAACTATAATTTCGGGCTAAAAAACAGTTTGTTAACTAATCGGCAATACTGCTGTTTAGTTGAAAAAAAAAATAATAATTTCCCTACATAAAATTCTATAATATTAAACACAAAAGAATGTTAGGAGCTATAATAAGAAATAAATTTTACTTGCTCGCTGCAGGTCAAAATAGGGTATTTCGCAATCTTCTAAACAGAACAAAAACAACAAGTATCAACAATTGAAAAAATAAATTTATCTTTATTCTTAAACAGTACAATTGTTGCCCTCTACATATTGAAAATCTATTTAATAATATCTTCAGAATGTATTTTATTGACAACATTAGTCATTATAGCTTCAATATTATTCTAATGGTATTTTAGAGCCTAAATTGGGTATGTTGCCGAAAAGCAACACCAGGCAATTAAGGGTTAAATAAGACGTCATCACCATGGCAACTTAAAATCATTACCTATCATGGGATATTTTTCAATTAATTACGTATGATAGGATTTAACAGAATGAAGAAAATTTTTATTAATATCCTTTTAAATTTTGATTCGATTTTCATAAAATTTGAAATGATTCGACAATTTTGCAACGATTATGTGCATTAAATTTCAAACCATTCGGTTGGGTAGATTTTGCAATGTTATATGCGAACAGACGGACAGACAGACACATGCACACATATAAAGGAAAAGTACCGTCAAAAAGTCGCAGTTAGAAAAAATATAACTCTATAAAAATTGGACTAAAAATTGTTTTTTAGGTAGTTCATGCTCAAAAAATTTTTAAGTTCTTTTCTAAATCTGTAGAAATATTTATTTTAAAAATTCACATCTTTTTGAAGAATATAAAATTTTCTAGGAAAGAATAGATTAAAGTTGCTGTAAAGAAAACGTTAAGTTTCGAGTTATCTTGTAATAAAAATACTCTCAAAGTTTTCTGACAAAGCGAGTAACATTAAAATTTATTTTTTGTATACATATAGTAAAGGGTAAAAACTATATGCACATTCCCGAAAAAAATTTAATTAAAATTGGAGAAAAATTCACAATTCTGAGAAGTAATATGCAAATTCACATATATTTCCTATTTAAATATTGATTAAAGTCATATAGGATACCTCGCTTTTATTTTAGAAGAAATTTATTCAAAAATATGAAAGTTGGAAAAAAAAAAAGGAATTTAGAACACACACGTCTGAAATACGAAAACTGAAATAAGAGTTATATTTGACAGTACGCAAAAACACGGTGGAAATTTCTTTTTTTATGCATTATTCACAAATGCTAGATAGTAAGTACTGTGCAAAATTCTTTCTTGCAGATGGAAAAATAAATTATTTCTTGGAGTTTTAAATATGATGAAGTTTTTTTTTATTTTTTTACAAATACAAAACGAAAAAAGAATTCTGCTTTATTACTTATGATGTAATATATTTGGTAATCTTTAACAATAATTTAAAACAAGTCGGAAATTGTGCGTCAAGTGCGGCAAATGAAAAGTTCGTACTACAGTCGAACCTCGATTTAACGAATCGTTCGGGACTAGCAACTTTGTTCGTTAAATCGAGATAATCAGAGGATTTTTTTATACAACAGCGCAAGTTAAAAAATGGCTGTAAATAAAAATAACATTGTTCACTTAATAACAATTTTAAACATTTGTTGCTTCACGAAAATACATTGTATAAAAATTCATTCTTTTTTATGCACCGCTAAAAATCACAATCATTTTAATTAAGAAAAAATCTCATTTATTCAAATTTTGTAGATAAATTATAAGATATTTTTTATAATTGTTTGTTTGCTTTATTTCAATTTTGAATTCCAAACTTATTTAGCGATTTTTTCCTGAAGCTGTGAAAATGGATTATCAACATTATAAGCCATCAGATTCCGTTTCAAAGAATCCAAACTCCTAACTGCTTCTTTGAATGTTGAATGCTTCATCTCTATTTCATATTTTTTCATTCGATCTTCTACTAGTGCTATTAATAATCTCGCTCTAATGTACATTTTTGCATGTAGATATATTTGTATCACAAGATACGTATTCAGAAAATCGACAATCAGTTTTTCACCTTTTTTACATAAAAAGTTATTCGTTAAATCGGGATTATAAATTCGTTAAATCGAAGTATTTTTGTTCCATTTTCGTCGGGACCATAAAAAAATTCGCTAAATCGAGAAATTCGTGAAATCGCAATTCATTGAATCGGGGCTCGACTGTAGTTTCATAAATATTCAGATTTTGGTGCAATAGCTGTGTCACTCTTAAGCAAAAATGCATGAATACAAAATTTATTATCATTATATATATTAAATTCAGTAATACGGAAATAATAGAACTCCATCTTAAATAGGTCGTCATCACCATTGCAACCTAAAATCATTACATATCATGGGATATCATTGAATTAATGACGCATGACAGGATTTAATAGAATGAAGAAAACTTTTATTAATACCTTTTTAAATTTTGATTCGATTTTCATAGAATTTGAAATGATTCGACAAAATTCTGGAACGATTATATACATTAAATTTCTAACCATTCGGTTGGGTAGTTTTTGCGCATTTATATGCGGATAGACAGACGGACTGATCAGAAGACGATAATAGGTGCTACGTATTTATATAATTACGAACGCACCTATAAATAAAAAGTACCGTCATAAAGTAAATATTGAAAACTGTACACGAAATC
Source organism: Maratus speciosus (assembly GCA_963932465.1). Taxonomy (NCBI): domain Eukaryota; kingdom Metazoa; phylum Arthropoda; class Arachnida; order Araneae; family Salticidae; genus Maratus; species Maratus speciosus. Next base: position 558,473,803 of record OZ010792.1, read on the forward strand.
TATCACATTTTTTAAACACTTAAGAAAAATATAACCAAAGAAAAATTCGACTAAATTTATTTATTTTTTATTTACCGTATATACTCGCGTATGGGTCGACTCGCGTATAAGTCGACCATCTAACTTTCGAATGCAAATTCTGCAAAAAATCAAAAACCCGCGAATAAGTCGACCCCCTAACTTTTTACATCAATTTTGCGCAAAATCAAAAACCAAATATTTCACTTGCCTATGCGAAAAAGTAGTAAGTAAATAAAAATAAATCATTGAACATTTTTTTAATGATAAATTATTATTATTTGTATATTTTCAGTAATATTTTATTATTCATACACATAAAAAGTCAGAATTTTGCAATATTCGAAGTTTTATTTTTTATTTTTTAATTGACTCGCGTATAAGTCGACCTCCCAAATTTGCTTGCCAAAAATTGTCAGAAATTCCTCGACTTATACGCGGGTATATACGGTATTTACTTATTTATTTATTTATTTATTATTATTATTATTATTTTTTTTTTTATTTATTTATTATTATTTTTATTTATTTATTTATTTATTTTTTTTGTAGTTCATGCTTAAAAAAATTTCAAGTTCTGTTCGAAATCTGTAGAAATATTTATTTTAAAAATTCACATCTTCTTTTTGAAGAATATAAAATTTTCTAGGAAAGAATAGATTAAAGTTCCTGTAAACAAAACGTTAAGTTTCGAGTTATCTTCGAATAAAAATACTCTCCAAACTTTCTGACAAAGCGAGTAACATTAAAATATATTTTCTGTATACAATATATGTACATTCCCGAATAAAATTTAATTAAAATTGGAGAAAAAATTCAGAATTCCGAGAAGTAATATGCAAATTCACATATTTTCCTATTTAAATATTGATTAAACTCATACAGGATACCTCGCTTTTTATTTTAGAAGAAATTTATTCAAAAATATGAAAGATGGAAAAAAAAAATGAATTTAGCACACACACGTCTGAAATACGAAAAATGAAATGAGAGTTATATTTGACGATATGCAAAAACAAGATGGAAACAAAAAAATTGATGCATTATTCACAAATGCTAGATAGTAAGTACTTTGCCAAATTCTATCTTGCAGATGGAAAAATAAATTATTTCTTGGAGTTTTAAATATGATGAAGTATTTTTTTTTTTTTTTTTTTTACAAATATAAAAACGAAAAAAGAATTCTGCTTTATTACTATAGAATATATATAATGTAATATAATCTTTAACAATAATTTAAAACAAGTCGGAAATTGTACGTCAAGTGTGACAAATGAAAAGTTCGTACTATAACTTGCTTCATAAATATTCAGATCTTGGTGCAATAGCTGATGCACTCTTAAGCAAAAATGCATGAATACAAAATTTTTTATCATTCTATATATTAAATTCAGTAATACGGAAATAATAAGACTCCATCTTAAATAGGTCGTCATCACCATTGCAACATAAAATCATTACCTATCATGGGATATCATTGAATTAATTACGCATGATAGGATTTAACAGAATGAAGAAAACTTTTATTTAATATCTTTTTAAATTTTGATTCGACTTTAATAAAATTTTAAATGATTCGACAAAATTCTGCAACTAGTATGTACATTAAATTTCAAACCATTCGGATGGGTACTTTTTACGCTGTTATATGGGGACAGACGGACGGACAATAGGTGCTACGTAATTATATAATTACGAACGCACCTATAAATAAAAAGTACCGTCATAAAGTACGTATTGAAAACTGTATACAAAATCCATCACATTTTTTAAACACTTAAGAAAAATATAACTAAAAAAAATTCGACTAAGAAATTTTTTTAGGTAATTCATGTTCAAAAAAATTTCAAGTTCTTTTCGAAATCTCTAGAAATATTTATTTTTAAAATTTACATCTTCTTTTTGAAGAATATAAAATTTTCTAAGAAAGAATAGATTAAAGTTGCTATAAAGAAAACGTTAAGTTTCGAGTTATTTTCGGATAAAAATACTCTCAAAGGTTTCTGACAAAGCGAGTAACATTAAAATTTATTTTTGTATACATATATTAAAGGGGAAAAAAACTATATGCACATTCTCGAATAAAATTTAATTAAAATTGGAGAAAAATTCGGAATTCCGAGAAGTAATATGCAAATTCGCATATATTTCCTATTTAAATATTGATTAAAGTCATATAGGATACATCGCTTTTATTTTAGAACAAATTTGTTCAAAAATATGAAAGATGGAAAAAAAATGAATTTAGAACACACACGTCTGAAATACGAAAAATGAAATGAGAGTTATATTTGACGATATGCAAAAACAAGGTGGAAACAAAAAAATTGATGCATTATTCACAAATGCTAGATAGTAAGTACTTTGCCAAATTCTATCTTGCAGATGGAAAAATAAATTATTTCTTGGAGTTCTAAATATGATGAAGGATTTTTTTTTTTCAGTTTTTTACATATATCATAATGAAAAAGTATTCTGCTTTATTACTATAGAATATACATTATGTAAAGAATTTGATAATATTTAATAATAATTTTTAAAAAAAGGATTTACATAGATTCTTAAAAATAGAATTTAAGCCTTTTCAAATATAAAATTATTATTATTATTATTATTATTATATATTTGGAGTTTTAAATATGATGAAATATTTTTTTTTTCATTTTTCACAAATATAATAACGAAAAATGAATTCTGCTTTATTACTATATAATATATATGATGTATAATGTATTTGATAATCTTCAATAATAATTTTAAAAAAAAGGATTTTCAAAGATTCTTAAAAATAGGATTTAAGTCTTTCCAAATGTAAAATTATTATTATTATTATTATTATTATTATTACTTTTTTTTTTTTTTTGAACCCTAGAAGTACTGAACCCTAGAATCCGAATTGAAAAACGACTTCTACGCGTTCGAATGCGACGAAATTTCTCGACGCATAGTACACCAAAACTACGAATTTCCACATTATGCGTGTTTGCATTTTACAAGGTTTGTCCACCATCTTCAGTTGTTCTATTAAGGCTGTTCTCAACTGCTCTGTTCAACAAGCGCAAAACGTTTTGACACATTTACAAATTCATTTTTTAACGGAAAAATACAAAATTGGAAAGCCTGTCCATTGAAGCGATTTGGAATCGAACTGTTTTTTCCATTTTTGGATCAATCAATTACCTATTGAGTTATAAGCGATTTTGATCACGAGACACGGCATTTTTCTCCCCTTATTGACTGTATTTTTTTTCTTTCGCTCACAAGTTCAGTTCGAAATGTCAACTTTGACAGTATTTTCTGAAAGATTTATTGTGTTTAGAAGAAAACGGAAAAAACAGTTCGATGACATAGTTCCTGAATAATAACACCTTCTACTTTTATGCGTTTTCGAACAAAAATGAATTAAAACTTATGTCAGAAAGTTGAACCTTTGGATTTGAGAACAGCCTTAAGTTCCACAGCATGAGAAACTACAATCGGACCTCTATTTAACGAAGTCGCTAAATCCCGAAAAAATGTTCGTTATATGGAAAATTCGTTAAATAGAAAGTCACCTTTTAAATATTTTAAACTACATAAAACATATTTTAAGTCCATAAACCCTATATAATTAAAAAAAATTATTTATAAAGAAAAGTGCGACTAATTACATCTATTTGTTTTATTTATTTTACCCATCAGAAAAAAAATCTGCAAGGGAAATTAGAATGAAACAAAACATTGTCTGGAAATACATTGTATTTTCAGTTTAAAAAAAATATTTTGCATTAAAATCACGATTTTTTGATAAGCTGTTTCGAGGAATACCAAATTTCAAAGCAGTGTCCTTTTTCTCTCACGCCTTTATCCACCTCATCAAGAATATTTTTTTTTCTTTGATGCTCAAGCACTTCCGCTTTGACATTTTTGAGCTACAAGAACTGAAATTACCAACACGATTGATCATGATCAACAATCTAGAAAATGATTGAGGGCTAAAAAGGGATATTGAAAGTTTGCAGTTCTTGGATAAGCAAAGAATCACAGCGATTTTACTGCTCGCGGTGAGTTAGGTGCGTGTTAAGACCTGTTCGTGGTCATTGATCATCATAAAATGTGTTAAAAGAAAGAATAAGTTTGAAATGTCAAGTAATATTTTAATAAATAGGGAGAAAAAAAATTTAGATCCCAAGGAAAAGTTCGTTAAATAGAGAATGCACTTCACTATTTGTAGGTTATTTTACGAAGAAATTTGCAAAATGTTCGTGGTTCCAAGTAAAAGTTCGCAAAATAGAGGTTCGTTAAATAGAGGTCCGACTGTATATACCGGGTGTTTCAAAAGTTCAGTGCGAAAGTAAAACGCGATAAAAAAAAAAAAATATATATATATATATATATATATATATATATGGATAGGAGAGACATGCGGTTTGAAGACAAACATTCAGCGCGATACGGGATTTTGTATGACACGAACAAAAATATTAGTTCAAAATCGTGACAACAGAGGGCGCTACTGCAGACAATTCCATGGAATAATGCCATATTTTTCACACAAGACTTGGATAAAAAAAAAAAAAAAAAAAAAAAAAATGTATATGCAGTATTCTCTAATGTTTCCGTATCGAAATCTTGCGTTTTATGAGCAATATGGAATGTTACAAGTTTAACTCTGGTAAGTGTTACAAATGAGTAATCAGAAATTTAGACATTGGAGGATCGGAAATTTCAATAGATTTAATATGACAGCCGCGAAAACAAAATAAAAACTACATTCATTGCCGACGATGATTAAAAATCCAAAACATTTTCTTATTCAATAACATAAAATTTATAAATGTTTCCAGTTATTTTCTCTAATGCATACAAATATAATTTGCTGTTGTACTTCAAATTCAATCAATATATTCACTTTCTGAGATTAGATATAAATATAAACACTCAAATGATGACGATGTTTAAATTGCAAACAGGACAACCACAAATTACTGAATGTTTATAATAAATACGAAATGAAATGAAATGAAATTATATCACATGTGTAATGAAAAATTATAGAAAAAATCATTATTTCACAATAAAATGGAGCCTGTTCTCAAAAATAAAGACTCCAGTTATTTTCTGTAATACACACAAATATAATTTTCTGTCGTACTTCAAATTCAATCAATATCTTCAGTTTCTGAGATTAGATATAGATTAAACACTCAAATGATGACGATATTTAAATTGCAAACAGGGCAACCACACATTAATGAATGCTTATAAGCACGGAACGCAATGAAATTATATCCCAAACTGACGTGTAATGAAAAAAAAAAATCATTATTTCACAATACAATCCGAATCCAGCCTGTTCTCAAAAATAAAGACATTACATTTACCTCTTCAATCACAACACTCAAAATCATAATTGACACAGGAGAAGGCGATTCATCGATATAGCAATTTATATCGATTACTATCTTTCTCCCGAGCCATTATTTACTCGTTCGAACTATCCATTATGGTACTCGAATATTTATTTGGAATGCCGTAGTTATCATTTTCCCTGCAAATCGAACGGGTCGGTAAAATGCTTCCTTCGGATTGATAGTTAGGAATTGTTTCTGCAACATCCTATATTTCTTTCTCAATTCACCAAATAAGCTTGGAATTGTTCGATAAATATTTTGTGGAATTGTTGTGACTGCTAAATTAATTTTTCAGTTACAAATTTAAAGTATCTATATGTGTTAAAACATCAATTCCGATCAAAATTTCAATTCTTAAACTTAAGGAGACAGGGTAAGCGAAATTCGGAAAAAAAAAATAGATTTTTACTTTTTTATATCATTAAATAATTAAAATTTTTATCTTTCCAACGATGTATCACACATGTTTATATATATATAAAAGAAGTGTTGGAATTATTCATGCTTTCTAAGAGTACTTCACAGCTTAAGGGCGTTCTCAAATCCAAAAGGGCAACTTTCTGACATAAGTTTTAATTTATTTTTATTCAAAAATGCATGAAACTAGCTGGTGTTGTTGCTCATAAACTATGTCATGGAGCTGTTTTTTCCATTTTTTTGCAAACCCAATAGATCTTTGAGAAAATAGTGTCAAAATGGACGTTTTGAACCGTATTTCCGCGCGAAAGTAGAAAATCACTCAAGAGCGGGCGAAAAACGGGTTTGTCACGTGATCGAAATTGCTTATAACTCAATGGGTAATTGATAGATCAAAAAATGGAAAAAACAGTTCAAATCGCTTCCGTGGCTAGGCTATCCAATTTTGTATCTTTCCGTTAAAAAATGAATTTGTAAATGTGTGAGGACGTTTTGCGCTTGTTCAGCAGAGCAGTTAAGAACAGCCTTAATGGCCATTTAAATCTTTAATTGACTTTTTCTCAAAGCTTTAATTTTTCATGTTTGTGTTCCTTTTTTCAATATGTAATAAACTTAAGAACTCAGATTTTTTTTAATACTTTTATTATGTTATATTGTATACTTTAACGCAGGGATTTAATGATTTGTTGAGAATGATTTAATTTAGGCAGTGAAATCTTACCAAAAATGCTAATTTAAAAATGCCTTTCAATAAATAATTATTAATTAATTTTCAGTTTCACTTAGAAAGAAAATGGTCAGTTAAAATACGTAAAGCATGTTATTCAAACTACTCTAAAAAATCTAGACCTTTATCTTTCACTATTTCTGAGAAAAAGGTACATAAAGTTGGTGAATTTTAACATGGTGGAGATAGGGCTTTCCTGGTCCCCTTAATGTTTTAGAAAAAATTAGGGTGGACATTTTAATCCTGGAGCTTTTCAAACATTTACGAGTCGAAACCCGTAAAATTCGACAAATGAAAATGTTTAAGGGGGCAGAACACATTGAGCAGCCAGAAAATGGCCGTATTTAAAGCAGTACGAAAAACTCTGTAGTTTCTTAACCAATGAATGAAACGCAACATTTTTTTTTTCTTTACTTTCACACATTCTTATGGTTTCATAAAATATTAAAATACACTTATATTTAGTAATATTAATTAATTAAATCATAACGACAAAAGCGGCTTTTGAAAAATATGAATATTGAAATATGCATTTTGCGCACACTCTTTTACAAATTCTATTGCAGATATATGTTTAATGTTTCGTACTTTGTTACTTATAATACTTTATTTTACACTGAACCTAAATTTGAAAGTACATTCAAATTCTTTAGCATAATTAATGGTTTTTCTAATCATATTCACTAAATTTCACCACAAAATGTATACTTATTTTTATAATCTACAATTTTCTGTGACAAAAATCAGATTAAATTGAGGTTCAACATAAACTAACACATGTAAACTACGAATATACATAATTTCAAGGTTCTATGATAATTAGTTTTTTAATGAGAGTGCACGCAATACCTTTATAGAAAACCTTTTATGACAAAATATTTATTTTACGCTTTAAATTTGTATGCTCATTTAAAATTTAAAATGGAATCACTTAAAAAGCAACAAGACTTAAATATTAGATAGTCACAAATAATCATTGGTAACGCAATTCTTTGAAATCTTCTCAAGAAATTTTATATTTTTCTTCTAATAACGTAGTCTCACAAGTGAATTAGAAGCATTTTAAATGAGAGTTCACGCAATACCAAAAAATCAATTTTTAGAAAAACGACTTCAAAGTTTGCTTATAAAATTACAGCAAATGCTTTTATGCAAGATATTTTTAGCCATAACTTCTGTTCTAATTGGTATTTTGGTAAATTTCTTTTTGCAGTGGATTTGTACTTTTTGAAGGCATCCATTCTGAAATTTGTGAAAAATCTTTTTTTTTTTTTTTTTTTTTTTTTTTCCGTCAACGTTATCTGCCTCCTTAAAAGAACTTATTGTTTGAATTTATAAAATAAAATCATAAAAATAATTACAATAAATAATAATTTTTGAAGGTTGAAATTTGTGAAAAATCATTTTTTTAAATCGTCAACGTGATCTGCCCCCTTAAAAGAACTTATTGTTTGAATTTACAAAATCACAAAAATAATTACAATAAACAATCAATCTTATATTGGCTGGCCGGACTCTTACTACAAATATTATTTTTAACACGTTGACTGCCACATTACGAGTATACTCGTAGCTTTAATATTCGTTGCTTTAATTTATTACTTTCTCACCATTATTTTAAAATAAAAAAAAAATTGCTTTATTTATTGGCAGAAATTTCGCTGCATTAGTAAATCGAAATTTACCTTTCAGAATTTGTGGTGGCAAACGACTTTCAAGAAGAAATTTGAAAATTCTTACTTTTTGCAACAATGAACGTGTTAACTAAAATTTAATTTTAACTTTTCAAATTATTGAAAAATTAAACTTTATTCCTATAAGCAATCAGTAACATGCAATTTAAGATAGGAAATCATAAAATTATTAATTGAGACTTTGATCTTTGGTATTACGTTATTAAAAATCAACGAAATATATAGGCGCCAATATGACTCGATCATAATTTTTGTTCAACGAAATCTAAAATTATCGCCATTTCCACCGTCGTAAAATTTACATGCATACTTTTCATATTCATTCACTATTTTAAAAGTATTTTAATGTGCAATAAATTATTAATAAAGGTTCCCAAACTATATGTAGTATGTCACGTTTGCCAGTTACAATTTTGCACATGAACATTCGCATTCTTGACTTGAGGTTCTAATCTGAATGCAAAATGAAGAAATTTACTCTTTTAGACCCATTCGTAGTAATATACAGCAGAACCTCTTTTATCCGAAACTCTCGGTTAACCGAAATCCATTTATAAAGCTTTTTTTTTATATCACATTCTTTGTGTGCAAAATCCATTTTCAAAGGGTTTTTTTTTTTTAAATTATTATTATCATATTCCTTGTGTGCAAGCGGTCCATTCCGAACTACGAGTACATATAAATATTTTCGATCCCCTTTCTTAGAGTTCCTTAGAATTTAACTTGAGCTCCCCTAAGCTGCGGAGTGGAACGAAGAAAACGAACAAATTAGCAATTCTGAAGATTTTGAATGTTTTGCAAAAGGTTTGACATAGCTGGAGCAGCAGAAAGACTGTGATACTCCTGAACTAATAATATTAAAAACTCCGTGATACAGTTTCAAAGCAAAGGCAATCAAAACTGCGACAAACAAAACATTGTTTCAAACCCTTATGAAATATGTAAAATGTACTTAATTTCAAAATTAAAATTCAGGTAATGTATTATTGTTTCTATTTTGTTATTCTTTTATTTTTATTAAGCACTTGTTACCATAATAAGAAATAGCGCAAATATTTCTCCTTAATCTTAAAATTAAAGCATTCTCGATTATCCGAAAATTTCGATTTTCCGAAAGATGGTCGGTCCCAATTACTTCTTATAATCGAGGCTTTACTGTATTTAGTTTTATCAAACAAAATACTCATTTCACTTTTACTATGATGTCATCTTCACTCACTGAAGCCCCCCCCCCCCGAGATTAACGCCAGCGGAATGATAAAAATACATTTTTTTTTTTTTTTTTTTTAAATCGTGACATCATTTTCTGTTTAAATATTTAAAAAAAAATATTTTTAATTGTAAAGTAAAAATGATATCCGTAATGATATGGGGATTGTTTGAAAAATTGTACTAATTCATTTTTTAAGATACAAATTAAAAGGATTTAGAGTATTAAACAAGAACTTGAAAAATAAAAGACTTCTAAAAATATTATATGTTGCTAAAAGATCAAGTAAAAAAAAAATAATGCACCGTAGCAGAAATTCAGAATGAAACAAATAGGAAGAAATTAATCTTCGGTAAAAGTAGAAAAGAATTATCTTTCGAACAGTATATTTTAGGAATTATTTCTGAAAAACATTATATTTCTTTCGAGATTCCTGAAATAAATTTCGAAATAATCTATGAAAATTCTATGGAAATGTATAATGTATATTGAACTAATTTAATTTTTAAGAAAAAAATTAATTGATTAGAAGTATTAAAGAGGAATTAGGAACAAAAGTTATGAAGAATATTTTATTTTAAAGGATTATCTTTTGCTAAAAGCTTAAGTCCAAAAACAAATTCATAGCAGCAGAAATTCCGAAAAAAAAATTTCAAAAATTTAGCTTTGGGGAAAAAAAAAAAAAAAAAAAAAAAAAAAAACTCTTTCGAACAGTATATTTTACTAAGTATTACTGAAATGCTTTATATTTCTTTCTAGACTTCTGTAATAAATTTGAAAATACTCATAAATATTTTGTGGAATTGTTTGACAGATTATACTAATTTATTTTAAAATTAAAATGATTTAGGGTATTAAGAAGGAATTTGGAACCAAAGTTATGGAGAATTTTTTTTTTTTTTTTTTTTTTTTTTTTTTAAGTATTATCTTTTGATAAAAGCTTAACACCAAAAACGAATACATAGTAGAAGAAATTCAGAACAAAACAAATGGAAAAAAAATTAATCTCCTAGCAAAGCAGAAAAGAATTATCTTCTGAACAGTATATTTTAGGAAGTATTCCTGAAATATTTTATATTTCTTTCTAGGTTTCTGTGATAAATTTGGAAATACTCATAAATATTTTGTGGAATTATTTGATAGATTGTACTAATTTATTTTTAAGATAAAAAACTTAAATGATTTAGAGTATTAAAGAGGAATTTGGAACAGCAAAATGATGGAAAACAAAAGACTTCTAAAAGTGGCCCTTTTTCTAAAAGCTTAAATCCAAAAGAGAATATTTTGCAGAATTGTTCGTAGATTGTAGCAATTTCTTTTTAAATGAAAATTTAAATGATTTAGAGTATTAAAGAGGAATTTAAAACAGCATAATGATGGAAAATAAAAGACTTCTGAAAGTATTATCTTTTGCTAAAAGCCTAAGTCCAAAAGAGGATATTTTGCAGAATTGTTTGTAAATTGTAGTAATTTCTTTTAAAGATAAAAATGAAAATGATTTAGAGTATTAAAGAGGAATTTGGAACAGCATAATGATGGAAAATAAAATACTTTTAAAAGTTGCCTTTTTCTAAAAGCCTAAATCCAAAAGAGAATATTTTGCGGAATTGATAGTAGATTGTAGTAATTTCTTTTTAAGCTAAAAGTTAAAATGATTTAGAGTATTAAAGAGAAATTTAGAACAGCATAATGATGGAAAATAAAATACTTTTAAAAGTTGCCTTTTTCTAAAAGCCTAAATCCAAAAGAGAATATTTTGCGGAATTGATAGTAGATTGTAGTAATTTCTTTTTAAGATAAAAGTTAAAATGATTTAGAGTATTAAAGAGAAATTTAGAACAGCATAATGATGGAAAATAAAAGACTTCTGAAAGTATTATCTTTTTCTAAAAGCCTAAGTCCAAAAGAGGATATTTTGCAGAATTGTTTGTAGATCATAGTAATTTCTTTTTAAGATAAAAATGAAAATGATTTAGAGTATTAAAGAGGAATTTGGAACAGCATAATGATAGAAAATAAAAGACTTTTAAAAGTTGCCTTTTTCTAAAAGCCTAAATCCAAAAGAGAATATTTTGCGGAATTGTTGGTAGATTGTAGTAATTTCTTTTTAAGATAAAAATGAAAATGATTTAGAGTATTAAAGAGGAATTTGGAACAGCATAATGGTTGAAAATAAAAGACTTCTAAAAGTATTATCTTTTTCTAAAAACCTAAGTTAACTTTTTCTAAAAGCCTAAGTCCAAAAGAGCATATTTTGAGGACTTGTTTGATAGATTGTAGTAGTTTATTTTTAAGATAAAAATTAAAGTAATTCAGAATATTAAAGAGGATACTGTAACATCATAATGATGGAAAATAAAAGCCTTCTAAAAGTATTATCTCTTGCTAAAAGCCTAAGCCCAAAAGATAATATTTTGCGGAATTGTTTGTAGGATAAAAATTAAAATGATTTAGAGTATTAGAGAGGAATTTGGAACAGCATCATGGTGGAAAATAAAAGACTTCTAAAAGTATTATCTTTTTCTAAAAACCGAAGTTAACTTTTTCTAAAAGCCTAAGTCCAAAAGAGCATATTTTGCGGAATTGTTTGATAGATTGTAGTAGTTTATTTTTAAGATAAAAATTAAAGTAATTCAGAATATTAAAGAGGATACTGTAACATCATAATGATGGAAAATAAAAGACTTCTAAAAGTATTATCTTTTGCTAAAAGCCTAAGCCCAAAAGAGAATCCATTATAGCGAAAATTCAGAATGTAACAAATAGGAAGAAATGAATCTTCGGGAAAAATATAAAAAATATCTTTAGAACAATATATTTTTCTTATAAGCTGGTTGAAATAATTCGGAAATGTTCAGAAAATTGTCAAAGGTTTCTTTATAAAGTACGAGTTTCTCAGAAACATCACAGAAGCACTGAAAAAAGGAATGCGTTTTGTAGGACTGAATCCCTTTTCTTAAAGTACAAACCAGCAGCTTTGGCAAAATGCACCTATGATCACGAATTATTCGAGAATAGGTAAGAATTACCTAAATTATTAAGTATTGTTCCAGAGAAATTTGAAATGTTACTTTATAAAGTAGAAAATTCTTAGAAGTACTAGAAATATACAAGAAAATGCAATGTGTTTTTAGGGCTGAATCATGATTTTTCAAACTGCAGTCAATAAAGAATTGTTTGGAAATATTCAGAAAATTTTTAAATGTTGCTTTATAAAGCAGAAATAATTACAAGAGTCATAGAAATGAAAAGAATCAACGATACTTATATATTATACGGGACAGATCAGATACAATTCCAGTGTTGAATTCAGACATTTTTCTCCGGGAGGGAATTCTATAACTCCGGGGGAGGGGGAGGGGGACACGATAGAGTTTCGAGTCAAAAATTGCACTTTTTGACCACTGAAAACACAAAATCTCAAATCCTCCGGGGGAGGGGGGATGTCCCCTCCCGGGCCACCCCTTGAATTCAACACTGTACAATTCCGCCAAACATGGCGCCAATTACACTAATTATAGTAACCCTCATTTTTTGACAACTATATAGCGTAGCATATCTAATAGGAACTATCTATGTAATAATAATTGCACGTAATACAGTTTATTTATTTATTACACTTTATAGTTTATTTTTTATAATACTTTACAGTCTTTTGTTATTTATTTATTTTAATTCATTATTATATTTTATTTATTAATTTACTTATTTTTTTATTATTATTCATCATTTTATTAACCATTTGGAAATGGTTGTTGTTTTCGGTCGAGGATGGGGCCAAATGATGCTCTCATTTTATTTATTTTTTTAACGAAATTCAACGATGTTCTTTACTTTTAGAAGAATTTTTATTTGAATAGGTAATAGAAAGGCATAAAATCGTTAAAAATTGAAAAAGTTACAAAATGGGGCTCCAATCCACTAGCCACGGCGTTTTACAATCGGTCGATTCTAACCGGGAAAAATTGAGCTCAAGCGTAGGTAATTTATCGCAATCTGTGGATGATTTGGTGGAACTGCTTTCTTCTCGAAACGGGACTTGGAGAGTTTATCGATGAAGGTTTTGGTTGTCTGAAGTTTGATCTTTGCGAAAAAAAAAAAAAAAAAAAAAAAATTCCAAATGGTCGTTGTTATCTATTAAATTACAATTTTTTTTAATTATTATTCACCATTTTAAACATTGTTATGCATTTATTATATATATTATGCATGTTTAATTACTGCTGAACCTGACTGGCAACAATAAACAAGATTGGGAATTGGCAACCATTTTTGGCGATCTATCTCGTCCGGATAATACGTAAATATCGAAACAACGTCAAAAGAAACACATTTTGTAACATTGAATCCTTTTTGTTAGAGTTGAAAAAATAGTTTCGAAATTATCGTAAAATTTTGCATGATACTTTAAAAAATAAAAAAAATACATTAAAAGTACCAAATAAAAATTTAAAAACAAAAACAAAACGCATTCTGTAGAACTGGACTGTTTGCTCCAAAAGTCTATAAGGAACAATTAAAGTCAAAATACGCTTTTTAGAATGATTGAAAATTATATATATGTTTTTTACCCGATTGCCGAGAAGGGTTATGTGTTTCACGCGTATCCGGGTATGTGGATTTCTTTATATCCTCGAAACATCCCAACGGCTGAATGGATTTTAATGAATGAGGTCTCTATCAATTTGTCTTAACGGCCCGATGGTTATAGGCTAGGTTTTGTTTTTATAAATTCAAAATGGCGGCCATAAAATACAAAATGGCAGTAGAGACGAAAAAAAAAATTACGCACCCTATTGAGTGGCATATCATTGGATAGGTCTTTCAAAATTAAGACGATGTTTCGTTGAATATTTTACAGCCAGAAGCTCCGTTAAAATATTACACAACCTGGAAGTTGTATAGGTAGGATCTCTAGCTTTACTGCAACTCTAACCATCATAGACATCTATAGACCTCATCAAAACAGTGTTTATAGATAGGAACTAACAATGAAACACAACTTAAAAGTCATCAATACAAGTCAATAATAAAAAAAATAAAATAGGTAAGTAATATAAACAGGTAATATATATATATATATATATATATATATATATATATGTATAAAAGTCAATTCCTACTTAGGTCAATAAGAGAATTTTTTCTCCCATTCTTCTTTCCTCTTGAGTGGCGCTTAAAATGCCTTGATTAAGAAGAGGGCTCTCTCGGTCTTAGAATACCTTGATCAAGAAGAGGGCTCTCTCGATTATTGAAAATTAATAAATTTAATTTAATTAATGAATTAATATTTGAAAAAAAAACTGTATTAACATCAAGTGTCATCCACTACAAGTTTTAAAAAATTGTTTTGAGTTTGATTGGATGAATAATAAGTATTTTATTAACGACTGAAAATTTGAACAAGATATATATAGCGAGTGTGAGAGCTAATAGTAGGAATTAAAAAAAAAAATAGTTTCACATTGATGAGAAATAATTAATTCATCAATGTGAATTGATTTTTTAAATTTAATTGTTTATTAATTAATTATTTAGTTTTTTTAATTAAATTAAAATAATTCGCAGTATTTTTTTTAAAAAAAGCATTTCAAATTAAAACCAATACTTTTAGAAGTTCTGGAACACTTACAGTTCTTTTGATGATTTCGTTAGTAGTTTAGAAATAACTTTAAAAAGTTTAGATGGATTGTTCAATATTATTCACTTATTTAATTTAAAAAATAAAAATTAAAATGGCTTAGGATATTTAATGAGCATTTTGAAAAATTGATGGGGAATAAAAGATTTTTAAAAGTATTACTTTCGACTAAAAGCTCCGAGTCCGAAAAAGAATCCATCGAGGCAGAAATTGAGAATGAAACAAATGGTATGAAATTAATCTTTTGGAAAAGCAGCGAAGAATTATCTTTAGAACACTATATTTGTCTTTCTGATTATTTGAAAGGCTCTGAAAATGTTCTGAAAATTTTGAAAGAATAGTTTGTCACTTAGCATTAAGCTGGATACTATAAAATGGAAATTCGAAATTGAAGTGCATGAATTTGAAAAATTAGTTTGTCGCTGATTATAGTGATTGGTGCTATAAATTGGAATTGAAAATTGAAATGCATGAAAATGGTGATCAAACACCACTGAACACAGAGTTATATAATATAGACGCAAACGCGAACGCCGTGCGTGGAAAATTTTCTGAAAAATTCGGGACTTTGCGGAAAAAAATTACGAAAAGAAAAACGTATGTTTTGTTTTTGTAACTTTTTTTAATACCAAAAATTTAAAATATTCACCAATTTTATATACGATTTATATATTGTTTGTCCACAATTCAACGTTTAAAGACTCAAAACATTGTTGTGACATCAGACCCTTTTATTTCTATTTTCCGCAGACTAAAACTTGTGGCCGATCGGTTTTCCTTCTGCGGCTGCAGTGACAATTTAGCCTGACAACGGCTGTTAAATCAAATAATTTTATAGTGTTATAAAAGTGACTGGCATTTTGTGCGAAGAAATCACAATATTAAGGATTGGGTTGTTTCTAAATGCATTGACAAAATAATTGAAAATAATTCACCTTCCTATGATTGATTTTTGCTTTATTATTTTTAAATTAAAATATTTATTCTTTCATTAATATTAATTATTTTTTAATTTAAATAACAATTATTTTAAACTATGATTTTTAGTTCATATCGTCAAAATAATATTAACACGTAATTTTATTAAACATTAAATTAATTTGCGGAAAATTTTTGACCTAATACTTATGTGCGCGGAAAGTTTTTGTTTTTATACAAGTCTGACTGAACATTTGAAATATTATTTTTAATACAGGATGCCCACCTACTGTAGTTGCAAAGGGGGCTAATTCATAAATTGTTCGTTTCAAATATATAGGATATCCAATAAGTCGGTTCACATTTCAAAAACACGTAAAACTGTAAAAAATTGTCATCCGGGGTGGGATTTGTATCATAAGATTTGTAAAAGAGTGGGGTTTTTTGTGACATAAGACAAAATAATACTCGGGACGCTTAAACCTTCAAAAGATTCGATTGTATATATAAAACGATAAAAACCCCTTTTAAAATTCAAAATTCAAATTAAATTTAAAAAATTTAAATTAAAATCCAAAGTCTCTTTCTCCTAACTTTAAATCTCCTTCTAAAATCAGTTTTACCTCTTGTATCTTTGTTCCCCACCAGTACATCTTATTACTTTCAGATATCATTTTCGGTCGATCTTTAAGAGTAAAAATAACTGAGATGCAAATTTTGTAGCCATGTGGTGGTTAGCTGATTCCCGGGCTGACCAAACCCAATCCTGGCAACTGATCCCGGACAATCAATCAAAAGCTAATCAACGAATTAAAGAAATGTTCCTCCCAAAAATTACAACTATGGCCTCTGCTGGGAAATATGATAAACCTCAAGATATTAGCTAGAATGCGCGCCAAAAAGGGGCGATTTTGCAGATTTGAGATGCCTGCTAAACCCATGACCATGTAACTCGTAAAATCAGCGACGTAAGCGGCTCGAGGGACCTCCTATGGGACTCGCGAATCGGACTTTACGATGGAGCACGAAATAAATGAGTTCGATTCACCAAGAGGTTCCCAAGTTTAAATTATTTATCCACAAGTTCTGTCAACCCCAAGATGTTGTTACATATGAAAAGCCGGCTGTATTGTTATCTGCGGGAAAGTGAAAACGGACCAAGGCTCCTATGACGCGCGATATATTATATATATAATATATGTATATATATATATATATATATATATATATATATATATAATGCTTTCAAAAAATTTTTTAAAAACAAATAACCCAGTGCATCAGGCGCAACGCAGCTTCTTATATGCACTAAGTGAATATATCTCTAATAAAAGTGAATGACTATGAAAATTATTATGAAAAGAGGGTGCAAAACAACAATAAATTCTAATTTTCATGGATTTTTATTGTTGTTTTGCACCCTCTTTTCATAATAATTTTCATAGTCATTCACTTTTATTAGAGATATATATATATATATATATATATATACCGGGTGTCCTAAAAAGGACTGACGGATTTTAAAATTCAATAACTTGCAAAAGGTGACAGATTCTAAAAAAATTCTTGCAGGAGGGTTATGTATGATTTCAGGAGATTTTTTCACTGTGATTCTTGATTTTAGTTCTAATTTCAAACAATAGATGGCACTGAGAGCGATAGGTGCACAGTCCAGACCTGATTTTTGGTACTTCGGGATCCACTCAATACATTTCAAAAAGAAGAGAGAGGGCGAAAAATCGAGCCTGGATTTAGCGGTTACTGCTTGCAGCGCCATCTTACGATGCTAATTGTAACTAAAATTGACAATAGCAGCATAAAAACTCCTGACATCTTACATAACACTCCTGCAAGAATTTTTGTAATATCTGTCACCGTTTGCAAGTTATGGAATTTTAAAACCCATCAGTCATTTTTGGGATACCCGGTATATATATATATATATATGTGTGTGTATATACGAGGGTGAATCAATAAGTAATGCCTCCATTGCTCTAAATTTTATTTCTTTTACAGTTACTGGACTATCTATGCATGATATTATAGAGGTAACCCTACTCTACTGATATAGTATTTTCCTTTTCAGATTAATACATTAAAACAATGGATCTGAAGCTAAAAGAAAAAGTCGTCATTGAATTTCTGGCAAAATAAGGTTGTGCACCTAAGGAAATCCATAATCGCTTGAAGAATGTTTATGGAGACACTGTAATGGACATAAGTAGTAATGGACGTTTGGTGAAGAAGTTTGGAAACAGAGAAGTGGAAATTGCAGATAAACGTAGAAATGGCCCACTGACAACATCAGTCAAAGATGCAAATCGAGAATGCGTTGATGAATTGAACGTCAGAATCCAGCCTCGTTTTGGCATGGACGTGTTAGGCATATGCAGAAGCCCTCCATAATTTATAGAGCTTTAAATTTAGCAATTGTTATAGCAATAGTAAAGTCCAGTGGCGTAGTGGTCAGCACGTTTGACTGCCGCGCTATAAATCGAGAGTTGGACTCCCGGCTGGGCAAAGTTCACTCAGCCTTTCAACCCTTCGAGGTCTATAAAATGACTACCAACCTAGCTTGGGAACTAAACATCGAGGTTCTCGCGTTAGGCTGGCTACCTAGCCGGGAAATAGGCTGTATAACACCTCGAGGCTCACGGTGAAGAAAACATGGATGGGCATGGGCAGTGTAGGCCCTGATACTTTGTGGATTATATAGCCACAGAGTTTAGGTAGTTTGTAGCAATAGTTATAGTAATTTTTTTTTTATCTTTCCTTTATTCGAAAAAAAAGTCCAAGTTTTTAAAGATAATTAATTCATTTTTCAATTAATATTGTTGTTTTAATCACAGTATTGTGTATGGAAATTGAAATATTTCTGCAAATAGATTTTGATGATGTAATCACTGGTTTTGCGTGTATAAGCATATACGATAATTATTTATTTTTTAAATATTTTAACGAGCTGTATCAGTCACTATGCAAATTCTATTACGGAACTAGATTGTAATTTTTTTTACATACAAAAAACCCAACAAAACATCGTTTTTATAACAACAAATAAATAAATAAAATATTTTTTTTAATTCTGTAGCTCTATTATAAATCCATGTCTAGATTTTGATGATGTAATCATTGCTTTTGCGAGTATGAGTTTGCAAAATAATCATTTATTTTAAAATAGTTAAAGGGTTTTTAGAAATTAATACGCAAACTCTATTACGCAATTGACTTATAATTTTTTTTTATACAAAAAATACCCCAAAATACCACTTTTTTTTTGTAACTACAAATAGATTCCAATACATTTATATAAATCTTTTATTATAACACCCATAAATCCAAATTTCCATTACATTACTGTGACCTAAAGAAATCCTCAATTCAAAAAACAGTTATTTGTTTTGGATTTAAAGTTATAAACATCCTACCCTTATAAACAAGTAGAAATCTATCAGAAAAAAAAAAAAATATATATATATATATATATATATATACATAAATCGGTGAAATCATCTCTTGACCTACTTTCTAAAACAAAAGAAAATTTGACCAAGTTAGGTACTAAACTGAAACACGGTTCCCACCAGCTATTAACAGACAGCAACTACGGACATGGGGGGGGGGGGGGGTCGGCATACCACCCGTAACTATTGATGGCCTTACAAAGATTTATATTTTCAAACATTCTGAAGCCCGCCGCTTTACTCTCCAACATTTCAATCTTCGAATAAGGGTTAGGGGACGAGGAAAAGCAGGAGAATAATGTCCTTTTTTGAACGTTCGAAAAGGAATTCCGAGCAGTAAAGAATGTGAAAAGTTGAATTGTTATTTTCTGAATAAAACATGGTGGAAAGAATGTATTTCAGTGCTTTGAAAGATGTTACTACGCTCAGATATATCGTTTGGGAGGAAATATAAAAATTGCCATTCATCTGTATTTGATTGTTATTTGAAGTTCAATAAAAATATTTTAAAATAATAGATGAGCAACTGTAAAACATTTATGAGAAAAAGTCAAATATATATTTTGAAATCTCTTTTGTCTAGTGAAAGTAGAGTAAGTGGAATTTATTTTTTAAAATGTACTGTTATAAGATATTTTGGATAATATTACAAGAGGATGGAACATTAAAGTCCGTAAAGAAATTAATTTTTATTTTTAACCCTTTCAGGGGCAAGTAATTGTGTTTATGTAATGTCGAATTCACACCGGAATCTAAAAACAATTTTATTGCAAAATAAGAAAAAGCAATTATACGACTTTTTTCTACCAAAGTTAGAAAAGGAAAATTTAATTTTTTTTTTCTGGCGCAAATCTTCATTAATCGTCCATGGAATATAATATATCCCACCGCCCCTCAAGGGGTTAATAGACATAATCAAAATAGCATAGAGGTGCATTGAAAAGTATTTGTTTACAATCAGCGTATTATTTATGAACCCTTATGTTTACCATAATGAATGACAGTTTCGTTTAAATACTTAAAACCTTTTAGGCGTCTGGCCGCTGCCATCGAAATACTCAAGGCCAGAGCACGAGTGTGATGTCATCACTAACCGATCGACTTCTCACTAGTGTTGGATTTCACACCGGAAAATTTTGAATAGCAATTTTATTTTATTTTATTTGCGGAATATATATCACCTTATAAAACAATAATAACCATTTAAACTTATTGGTGAGAATTTGGAATCCCCCAATAAAAAATCAGCCAGACGCGGCAACATTGGGGCATTCCGCATCTGGCTGAATTTTTATTTAGGTATTCCGAATTCTCACCAGTAAGTTTAAATAGTTATTATTGTTTTATAAGATGATAGATATTCCACAAATAAAATAAAAGAAAACTGCTATTCAAAAATTTCCTGTGTGAATCCCAAGACTAGTGAGAAGTCGGTCAATTAGTGTTGACGTCACACTCGTGTCCTCTGGCCATGGATGGCGGTGTTTCGATGGCAGCGGTCTGGCCCGTGTTTTTCCGTTTCCAGAAATCAATTTAAGGGGTCTTGTACCTTTTAAATGCGTCGAAAATTAACGAAAAACTACAAAGTTTGAATTAGTCTTTCTTCAAAGCCTTTTTATGTATAAACATGAAATTTTGCATATCAATTAAACAGATTGTGCTTTGTAATATGCTACCATTAGAAATTTATTAACCCTTTACAGAATTTGTGTATTGTTGAAATCAAAATAGCTCTTTTTTTTTGCCCCATAAGTCATTGCGCGCATGATATCTTGAGAAAGTATGTATGGATTTGCATGAAATTCGGTAAAGATACTAATCATACATGTGTGTTTAAAATGATCTACTCTTAGGCTAAAATTGTTTCATTAACTATATAAAAAAAATTTCGTAAAAAAAATAAAAATTTTGTATTTTTAATGAATAAAAATAGTCATAACTAAAAATATTACCATTGTAAATACTTAAAAATAGATCATTTTAAACACACATATTTGTTTAGTATATTTACCAAATTTCATGACAATCCATACAAACTTTCTCAAGATATCATGCGCGCAATGACTTATGGGGTAAAAAAAGAGCTATTTTGATTTCAACAATACACAAATTCTGTAAAGGGTAAATAAATTTCTGTTGGTAGTATATTACAAAGCACAATCTGTTTAATCAATATCCAAAATTTCACGTTTATACATAAAAAGGTTTTGAAGATAGACTAATTCAAACTTTGAAGTTTTTCGTTAATTTTCGACGCTTTTAAAAGGTACAAGACCCCTTAAAATGGCTGTAGACAAAAATATTTTAGCAGAATTATGCTTTGAAAAGTATCTAGAATGATGGGATACGAAAGATATTATAGCAACAAACCGAAATTAAAATATACATACATACCTTGGAATTTACAATAATTTTTATGAAAATACAGAAAGACCCTCAGACGCTCAAAGGGTTAAATATGCAAATAGCACTATAGGCATTAAATTAAGTTTACTTATTGTATAGTAGTCCGTTATTATATCGCACATGCCGGGAGATTATAAAATAGCACATATATCTGAAAACGCAATAATCGAAAGTATTAAAAAATATTATGTTCTAAGAAAATTTAATTTATATGCATATTATAATTCCAATTTTTAAAAAAAGCTTATTTTAATTAACACAAATATAAAGTTACTTAAAAAATGTGGTTAAAGCAACAAGATTTTTCTTAAGATGGCACTTAGAAAGAGCGATATAACGACTAGATATTAAGGGGGGCAGTACTGTGCTAAAAAATAAAGATGGAATAGTTTTTATAATTTATTTAAATTAATTAATCATAACCTCAGATATATAAAACAATAATTCCCTTTTTTTATTCCTTTACTCGTAAATATTTTAACCCTTTCGCTCAAAAATTATTGTTTTTTTTTTTAATTATCTTTAAAAACTTATAATAATAAAATTAATTATGAATAATAAAATTACTATTCTACATTGTAAATAAAAAACAACTTATGCCAGTGATAAGCCATTGTTATTTAACACGTTCACGCCGGCGCGGTGGGTCACACTCAACTGTCTCAGAGTTTTCAAGTCTCCGGCTGTTTTTCACATCACTATTATTTATGAGAAAATGTTGTTCCTTTAAATCGACCAATTGTTCTAATTAAATAAAACAACATTTTCTGTATTAAAATACTGGTATCCAAAAAGCTGGAGACTTTGCAGATCTGAGACAGTCGAGTGTGACCCACCGCGCCGGCGTGAACGTGTTAATAGATACAGTCATAAAAATTTTTTGGAAAATTTATTTTATAACATATTTTTTCATGACTTAGGAGACTCATATGAGGACCGGGTAAAAAACGGGGGGAAAGGGGTTAAAATCCCTTCAATTCTTTCAAATGACATTATCAGTTTGAAATTGACAGGAAAACAATTGAGTAATTTTATGTCAATTTGTGTAAATGAATTGACATTTCCATTAAAAATATAGATAAGATTTTATCTGTTTAATTATAAGATCAAATTTTTTGATTATATTTTTTAAAAAATGATAAATATACTTATTCAAAATTCAGCACGTGTTTCAAAAGTATCAACAATATTTTCCATCCACTTACCTGAAAAAGAAAAAAAAAATGTTATAAAAGCAATAATTAACACACTGGATATGTAACATGAAAAATATATTTATCAAATTTGACAATAATCATTAACAACCTTGAGTGCCACGATGACTGACACTGAAGCGCTGAAAATTTACAATGTTTAAAGTAATTTTTAAGAAAGTATAATCCTGTAATAAATAAAAGGAAGGTAAATTTTAAATATTTGTTCGGTAATTATTTAAAACAATGTATATTTTTTCAGTTTTGTATCATATTTTAGACGTCAGCCATCGGTGAATGACGCGATTTAAACGGAAAGTTCGCTGTCAGCCCACCGTTGGCTGACGTGGCGCTTAACGCGTTAAACAAAAGTCAGTGTTCATCTATGTTGTACAAGGTGTTTTATAAGTGATTTTTTAACTTTAAAATCGAATAATTTATTAGAAACCAATATACAAAGTTGTCTGTATGTGGTTTTCAGAAAAACACCCATTTCTAAGTTCATTCAGCAATTTGGAATACGTATACAGTCGTCACCATTTAAACTAATATTGACGGTTCCAGAAATAAATATTCGATTAAGCGGGTTTTTGATTAAACGAGGAATCATAACTGTAATATTTAATGCGTAATAAAAAGGCAAAATAACCATCTATTGTATATTTAATTAACAGCATAATAAAACGTTAATAGAATAAGATAAAGTAAAATAAATACCAATTCTAATATAAAGGAAATACGTTTTAATTTAATGTCAGTACGGTAGAGAGATGAAGGTGGGGAAATCATCTGACCTGTCCATTATATACCTGCCGACCGAAATCATGACAGTAAGAACTGAAAATTTGTTTTCAGCGTAAAAGAACCAAAAATGACAAAAGGTGGAAGGAAATTCCAGCTGAAACGTGCTTTCCGCGCCTATTTTCAAACATTGGTCACACATTGTTATTCAATTAAGCGGGAACATTCGTAAAAGGTATTTGGTTTAAACGGGGGAGAAAATAACATAGAACCAATATGAATAAATTCGGTTCTGGATGATTCTATTCGAATAAGCGGAATATTCGATTATCCGTGACCCGATTAAGTGGGGAGGACTGTAGTAAAAAATTACGGCTAAAAATTTGTTTTGTCTGTCTATTCGTCAGGAATAGGCTTGGAAATGCCTGCATAACAACCCTAAACTTATCAATTATTATTTATTATTTATTATATTTCTGGCTACAATCTCCAGTTTGTACAGGACATATTCAGATATCTAAAATAGTCTTTGAGAAAACAGGAAAAAACCGGGAGAATCAGTCAACAAATCTTTCAATACTACTCAAAACGAACTGAGGACTAAGAACGGAAAACGCGTAAAGTTCAAAAGAGGAAAATTTTCAAGAGAGCGAAAAAAAGAAAAACTCCTACTTCTGGTAACACAGCGTTTTCCACTTCCCTCCTTTTGGGCTCTTGGTTGAACCCTTTAAAATGTAGGTACCAAGCTTCCTTTCGTTTAGTATTTAAATACCTAATATTATCATTTGTAAACTTTTCTTATAACACTTTAAGGTTGTTCTTAACTACTCTGCCCAACAAGCCCAAAACGTTTTGACACATTTACAAATTCATTTTTTAACGAAAAGATGTAAAATTGGAAAGCCTGGCCATGGAAGCGTTTGGAATTGACCTGTTGTTTTTTTTTTTTTTTTTTTCGATTTTTTGATCCATCCATTACCTATTGAGTTATAAGCGTTTTTGATCACGTGACAAACTCTTATTCGCCCGCTCTTCAGTGCTTATTGTCCGTTCGCGCGGAAACTCAGTTCAAAACGTCCACTTTGACACTCTTTTCTGAAAGATCTATTGCGTTTGCAAAATAAATGGAAAAAACAGCTCGACGACCTAGTTTCTGAACAACAACACCAGCTAGTTTCATGCATTGTCGAGTAACGATAAATTAAAACTTATGTCAGAAAGTTGCCCTTTTGATTCCAGAACACTCTTAAGACCCAACCCGCACGATCGTGCGGTTTAGACATTCATTTAAATGTTTGCTTCTGAGTCGTATGTAATAAAAACTCGAATGGAACGATCGTTCTGGTTTGCAGATAGAGTAAAGTATCATTTTTTATCAACAGGGAGCGGTTCCAGTCCATGTTTTTCTTTCTACAGGCATGACTAGTTTTGTTTACAAATACATCGGGTCTTAAAGGGTTATTTATATATTTAATATTGATGGAATTCTTCTTGGAATGTGCGTGTTTTGTGTCTAACCCCCTCTCGCTCGTGAAACAACCATTTTCTTGTGAGGTGTGAAGTGCTTCCCTTAAAAATGTGTTCACATTCTAGCAGGGTTGTCTCGGTTTTAACCATGGTGGTTTTAACCAGTGGTTTAAACCGGTTTTAACCGTCCTGGTCAAAATTCATTTTGACCATTTTGACCACTGAAATTGACTATTCAATTTATTTACTACTAATCAAATATGTTTTACTAGCATATGTTAAAAACTAAGTTAACATTTGTTAAAAATGTCATAATATAAGTAACATAACACCAGCAAATACCAAATTAAAAAAGTCATAATATAAATAACATAACACCAAGATACAACACAAATGCTTTAATTATTTTTTATACACAAGCTCTTTTATTTTTTTACGTAAGTTGTGTTGAATTTAAAAAATGATTAGAAGTAACAAGTTTTGCAGTTGTCTCTAAACTTAGATGGTTTCGTAATTTTGGATTATTCTAAATTTAGAAAACAATCTTTCAATTGATGATGAGCTGGCATAACAGTTCATTAGATGTATGTGAATTCAATAAATTTTATATCAATGCCTTTAACCTTCTTCATTGCTGCCCACCAGGCATCAGGCCCAATTGTATCTTTTACACTTTCAGAAAAATAGGATTTTGGATATGGTGAGGATTTTGCTTGAAATACAATCACAAGAGGCAAAAAGGTAGGATCAATATTATCATGTAACCACTGCCTTGCTATTTTTTGCTTCTCTTCATCAATATTTTTACTCATGTAGACAGGATTCAGCATATGAGCCAGAAAATGAACTGGGGCAAGATTTTCATTAAATCGAGACTGTATCATTTTAGAATAAGTTTCAAGATCTTTTTCTTTTAGCAATCTTAATCATTCATCAGATATAGTAGCATCTTCTTTTTTAAGTTTATCTAAAGCAAGGGAAATAGCCTTAAGTTGATTTTATAAATGTTTTACTTCTTTGTATACATTGTTAATAATTTTAACAATGTTATCATCAATATTATCTTCATGCTCATCTGCAATTTTTCATTTCAATTACATGCTTCATTATTAAATTAATTTTGTTCGTGTTTGTAATATCTTGTCCTACAAGATTCAAGTAATGTGCAGCACATCTATAAGAAATAAACAGTGCGTCTCTATATGCATTTTGAAAATCTTCTCTCATGCGTTTCATCTTGTTTTCATTGTCACTTACAAAACTTCTTATTTTATAACCAAACTTGTTTTCTACCTCTTCTTTAGCATCAGCTGCTAGTTTTAAACAATACTGGGCAGTTTTTTTAGATGCCCCTGTATCAACAGCTGAAAGGAAGAATGATTTTTTCACTATTTATACTCAATTAACAATGATAGGGCAATTATGGATCTAGCTTTCTTATTGTATTGCATAAGCATATTTTACTAATGAGCCTCCTTAACTTATCAGTGTATTATTTTTTTAACTGCCTGTTACTTTTATTACTTATTAAGTTACTTTTAATTGCAAAGAAAAAATAATTATTAAAATTAAGACCATTTTTAACAGTTTTGACCATTTCTGACCACTTTTGACCAATTTTGGACGGTTAAAACCACTTTTATCCAGTGTCCTGGTCAAAATCAATTTTGACCGGTTAAAATTACAACCCTGCATTCTAGTGCAAAATAACCAGGATCTAATTCAGTGTTCCCACACCAACCCACCAGATGTTCTTGGAAAATGCCAACAGATGGCAGCACTAATATTTACTACTCCATTCTGCTTTTAAAAGGACAGCTATGAAAAGAAAGAAATAACGCAAAGAAAGAAATTACGCAAACTCTGCAGGTATCCGGGACACATTTTAAAATAATTTTTATTTATTGAGTTAAAATTCAGAAGTTTTCTGTGGTGGTCAACCTTATCATCTGTAAACAAAATCACATGATAAAACTTCTCATAATTTTTTGAAAAAAATTTTAAATTTAAAATTTATTAAAAAAGTGGAGTAATTTAAAATCCTTATAGCTCGAAATATTATTTATAGAATTTCATTTTTTTTCATTTAAGTAAATAGAAATATGTAAGTTATAATTTTGATTCGGCAATTATAAAAATATTAATTTATAAAAAAATTAAAAATATTTAACGAAAAATTTTTTTAAAAAAGTGGTGCAACTTTTAAAAAAAATCATATTTTCAAAAGTAAATATTTTTTTCAAATATGCTGAATCAAAATTAAAGTAAAACAATTGAAAAAGATATGTTCCAAGTTTGAACCCTTTATCTTTAACGGTTCTCGAGTTATAAGAATTTAAATACAAGAAATGGTGAAAAAACTCATCATGAAGAAAAACGCATTTTTACAAGAAGTCCTTTCCGTGATAGCCATTGCCTGAAAGCTAGATTTTGAAAAAAAAAAAAAAAAAAAAAAAAAAAAAAGAAAAAGAAAATGTTAACTTTTTTTTGTTCTAATTCAGATAGAAACATGATTTAAATGTCATTTTAAGCAGGAAAAAACAGAAAAATTTTTAATGAAATAAAATGTTTTTGCGAAATTTGAAGATTTTTGTGTCCCGGACCCCCTTAAACTTTTCATGAACTTCTGAAGTTCCCAACAGCTTCAGTGTGTGTGCTGGTTTTTAACCAAGCAACTACGCACAAATTCACTGTTGCGAATCTTTTGTTTTAAAAACTATCCTCCCCTGGCAGTATACAGCTCTTTATAATTATGTTAATTAATCTCTTCTTTTATTGTTTTTTGCAGTGTGTCAGCAATTAAGGCTGTTCTTAAAAGCTCTGCTCAACAAGCGCAAAACGTTTTGACACATTTACAAATTCATTTTTTAACGGAAAGGTATAAAATTGGAAAGCCTGGCCATGGAAGCGATTTGGAATTGGAATTGTTTCTTCCATTTATTGATCAATCAATTACCTATTGAGTTATAAGGAATTTTGATCACGTGACAAACACGTTTTTCGCCCGCCCTTGAGTCTCTTTCTTCCTTCGCGCGGAAATTCGGTTCAAAACACCCATTTTGACATTATTTTCTGAAAGATCTAATGCGTTTGCAAAAAAAAAAAAAAAAAAAAAAAAAAAAAAAAAAAAAAAAATGGATAAAACAGCTCAATTGCATAGTTTCTGAACAACAACGCCAGCTAGTTTCATGCATTTTCGAACAAAAATAAATTAAAACTTATGTCAGAAAGTTGCCCTTTTGGATTTCAGAACAACACCCTTAACCAAGAATACTTTTGCCAATAAAGATTTAGTGAGCAAAAACCTGTCTTATCAGTGACGGCATACCTATGTCACAAAACAATATAGATTTATCTCCAAATAAAAATGATTTAAATTTTTTCAGCTGCTCACATGAAAATTCTTCGTGTGCTTACCAGAAAAGGTAAGAGAATTCCTTTTATATTCTATTATTGTTTTAACAATTTAAGTATAGTGCATCACTGGTTATTTGGCGTAAGCCGTTAGACTCCGAACTCAACCCCTTTAGTTTTTCTCAATAAATATTTTCCACCTTGCTTAAAAATATCCCACTGAGGTAAACATGATCGAATTGTGTAATGGCCACCAGTCGCTGCGCATCTTATCACTGGCACTTTCAGCCGTCTCCACTTCACTTCGTGTGGCAGAATCAGCGTTCTCCATTTCACCTCGTGAGGCACATTCATCATTCTCCACTTCACTTCGTGCACATTCAACAAGTGGCATTTTTCTACGCTTTTTTTAACTATTTCTACTAGGGTTGGCAGGGTTAGTTACAAATTTGTGTTTTAAAAAAATTATGAACTACAATTTAATTTATGTATCGAAAATTAATTTAAAAAATATATACGTTTTCGAAATTAACTTTCGGGTATTTTCGAGAATTAAATCTGGAGAAAAATACACTGTAACTGTCATAATACTTAACACCATTTAACTCATTATGCTCCGATGGCACTTATAAGTAGCATTAAAGAAAAAATTACTTTTCAGTCATGCTTCCACAACTCTACTAATTTACTAAAGTGTAAAGTATGCGTTTCATTCAGTGTAAATCTGGACAAAAATACACTAGAACTTCCATAATATTTAGCACCGTTTAATCCATTATACTCCGGTGGCACTTATAAGCAGCATTAAAGAAAAAATTACTTTTCCAGCCATGCTTCCAGGACCGTACTAGTTTACTAAAGTGTAAAGCATGTGTTTCATTCAGCGTAAATCTGGACAAAAATACATTAGAACTTTCGTAACATTTAACACCATTTAACCCATTATACTCCGATGGCACTTACACTGGTGTGCAAAACTTAAGCAACAAGCATAAAATGCTAATTTTCAAACATGTGAGTACTCAAAAGTAAATGATATAAACATCAGGTGCAGCAAATAAGTATTATATCTACAACACACCTAGTTGATGTGACATCTCCTTCATGTCACACATGGCCACATGTGTCACAATTACTATGGATAAACAAAATTTGGAATCTTTCACTCGTCTCATTATTACTGTAAAATGATCGTCATATGGTTACGCCACTGAGAAGTCACTGTGATTGTTGCTTTGTATACACTGTAAAAAAAATCACTGTATCTTTACAGCAAAAAATGCTGGCAATATGGGTGCCAGCAAATTTTGCTGTCAATTTACAGCAATTTTGTTTTCCACGGGTAAACAGCAAACTTGTAAATTTACAGCACTTTTACATTTAATTTTACAGTAATTTTGTTTTTTAGATTTTACAAAAAATTGTATTTTTTCAGCATATTTTGCTGTTAATTTTACAGCACTTTTAACAAGATAACAGTAATTTTTTAGCCTTTATTATTATTTATTTTATATCGAAATAAAATAAAAAATTGCTTAAAAGGTGCATTTAATGTCACAAATATAAAAAGATGTTAATAAGATGTTGTTACATAATAAAACAGTTTTTAAAAACTTAAAAATCTCCAAGATTTCGTGCCGAGCGCTTTCGATTACTATCGCTATTCGATCAGTAGGTGATCGAAAGCGCTAGGCATGAAATATTGGAAGTTTATAAAAACTATTTTATTATGTAATAACATCTTATTAATATCTTTTTATATTTATGACATTAAATGCACCTTTTTAGCAAGTTTTAATTTTATTTCGATATAGTTTTCAAGGTGAATGCGACATTCTAACGGTATATGTTTTTGTTTTCATATATATACATTTTGTATTTATTTTATTTTATTTATTATTATTATTATTATTTGTAGATATACGTTTGCATCTTCCTCCCCCCCCCCCGCCCTGCAATGTTTGTTTACTTTGAAAAATTTTTTTTGTATACTATGATACATCTTTTAAAAACTAAGAGCTCTATAAGTGTTATCTTTATGTCTACTTATATCATTGTTTTAATAACATTATTATATAATAAATTCTGTTATACATGTGTAAGATACAAATTTAGCACCATAAAGCAAAATAATAAATAAAATTAGAAAATACACCGAAAAAAGCAATAAATCGTAAATTTTAAACTATTGTAACTCATTGTAAAGAATTTTCCTTATCTGAATTTCAAATGTACTGCGTAATATAACATACATTGAGAACATTCAAAATATCTAATTTCAGCATCTAGTGCTAATTACTTCTTATTGTTCGATAATTATCAAAAGCAAAATGCGATCTGCTGCTTTTGAATGCTGCGACAATAGTAAGCAAACTCTTGGAATATTTTATGGATCAATAAAGAAGTGTATCCAGCTTACACACAATAAAGGATTTAAAAATTACATATAAAAAATGTAAAGAAATGCGCGTAAAAAACTAGCATCTATGAAATGTGAATAACTCCGACGGTAAATCGGACCATAAGTCGTAAAATTGTTTTTGAAATTTTAATAAACTATAATAATACATTAAATAAATAAAAACATTTAAATTAGTACAAAAAGCGCACTTAAATCTTTTAGACAATTAAAAAATATTGTATAATTTAGATTAGTAAGGTATGTTAAAATACAAATAACGGAAAAAATGAAATTGCGAAAAATATATAATAGCAAAGCAAAACATATCTCAAAAATATTGATTTTTTTTTTTAATCTGGTACTTTGACACATAAGTAAATAATAACCAAGTCCTATGATGGAAAAAAGAAAAGAAAAATAATAATTTTTTCAAATGTAAATTGGAAATATTCTCTTTTGTTATAATTTAAGACAAAATATTTAACCCTTATACAAATGATTCAAAGCTACTGTCAGTCAACGTTTATATATATGTACGCAAATACAAAATTTGTATCTTACATTATATAAGAGAACTGCCTATTTGATACAGTTATTAAATCAATGATACGAATAAACATAAAAATAAAACTTACTCTGATTTTTTTTAAAATATGTAATCCAGAATTGTATATAAGTATCCAAAATCGCCATTTTAAATTCATAATAGGCACATATTCACACCGACGCTAACATTCGTACGACACTACTTAACGCTAATAATAACCTGCTTTGGCTTGACAGTGTGCCTGTAGGGTAGGTATCTCATCTGGAATGCAGTCCAGGCGGTTTTGCCATTGTTGAAATAACAGCAGTTTACTGTAAATCGATACGGAAGTTAATAAAACGCTGTATTTTAGCGATTCACAGCCAAATCAGCTGTAATTTTTACCGTTTTTTTTTACTGTGTAAGAGTCACTAGGTGGCATTACAACTAGGTCACCTTCTGATTATCATGTGACTGTTATTTGAAGACTCAGTTTTGAAGTCATCGTGAGCATTGCATTGTGCTGAGTCTCCAAATAATGTCACAATGAAGTCACATGGTGACTTTCAGGTGACCGAGACTCTACTGTGAAGTCCCCATTGCACTCCTTTGTGAAAAGTCACCAGATGATTTCATTTTCCATCACTTGGGAACTCGTCACAAAACAGCTATCGTGATGATTTTACAATGGAGTCTTCAAATGACGTTGACATGGGGTCACAAGGTGACTTCATTGTAAAGTCCTCTGGTGACTCGTCACAAAGCAGCAGCCATGGTGACTTCTCAGTGGAGTGATCAAATGAGACGAATGAAAGATATCACATTTCAGTTCATTGTAGTGACCGTGACACTTGTGACCCTTTGTGAGGTCATGGAGACTTCCTATAGGCTGGCTATGCTGTTAGGATAACACCTAGGATTTTCTTTTGAGTACTCATATGTTTAGAAAGTAGCATTTTGTGTTCGTTGCTTAAGTTGTGCACACTAGTGTATAAGTACCCTTAAAGAAATTTTTTTTTTTCAGTTATGTTTCCACGACTGTACTAATTTACTACAGATTCAAGTATATGTTTCATTCAATGTAAATCTGGACAAAAATCAGTCGAAGCTAAATATTTTTTTTAAGTAGTTATTTTCTCAACCATTTACATATGTTTAGCTTTTCTCTTATTAAAAAAAGAAATTATATGACAAATTTGCAACTATAAAAACATTTTTATTTTAGATGGGGCCACAATACATTTATTTACACTGTTTTTATAATAAATGAGAGATTTTCATAACAGTATCTTTTGTTAATGAATCTGATTAATTTTTAAATTATTTTACAAAAAAGAAATCTATAACTACCAATTTATTAAATGAGTTTTATTAATTAAAAAATAAATTAATTTAATATTGTTGTTACACATAAATTTCCTAATACATCTTCAGACATTAAAGACGATAATTATTGGAACGAAGCGATTTCTTGATTCATAGTTTGTGGCACTAAAAGGTTAATATTACAAACAATTTCCACGTACTCATTTTGAACAAATATAAAATCACCAAATACATTTATAGGTTAACTTATTTGTTGGTACAGAAATAACATGGTTTTTGTTTTCGTTTTTTAACAGTATCTTAGGTTTTAGATACAAGCATTATATATTAATTGAAAGTGCTCTTCCTTTCAATTCAATACTACTTTAAATAAAATTCAATTCTTTTGAAAATATTTAAAAACACTTTTCTAAATTAAATTTCAACAAATAAAAAATAAAAAAAACTTCAAACTGCCAATAACAACAAAACATCTGATAACAAATTTCAAACAAAATAAGATTAAAAAGCGTCGATAAACAAATGAATAATGCAACTCGAAAATAGTAACAAAAGATGAAATGCTTTTTTGCTTTTTGCTCTTGCTCGCTCACTGAAGAATGAAAATTAATTTATAAAAATCATCGAAACATTTATATATTTTTAAAAACTAGTTAAAGAAAAGCTTTTATGACAAAATGTTTATTTTACGCTTTAAATTTGTATGCTCATTTCAAATGTAAAATTGAATTACTTAAAAAGGAACAAGATTTAAATACAGTAGACTTCCTTAAATCAGTATAGCTTGGGAACAGAGGTTGTACAGATTTTAGAATTTTGCGGATTTCTGGTCACTGTTTTGGTTTCATTTTTTAAACAGTTATTTGAATGTAACATTCCACTTGAAATTATAATGAATGCTCACAGTAAAGTAAAATATTAAAATAAATAATAAAATTAAATAATAATTAAAAAATATATATAAAAATATTAAAAGTAAAGTTCAAGTAAATAATAATGCATAACTAAATATACACAATAAGGATGCGATAATTTTTCATGAGTTATTTAATAAAACTCACCCTCATAAAGGTACACTAATAATTTACATAAAAACTGTAAAAATAATGAAGTTTTATTTCATGTTTAGTCAGATTTATTCACCAAAATAACTTGATTAAGGCAGTTCTCAAATCCAAAAGGGCAACTTTATGACATAAGTTTCAATTTATTTTTGTTCGGAAATGCATGAAACTAGCAGGTGTTGTTGCTCAGAAACTATGTAATCGAACTGTTTTATATATATATATATATATATATATATATATATATTGCAAACACAATAGATTTTTCAAAAAATAGAGTCAAAGTGGACGTTTTGAACTAAATTTACACGCGAAAGAAGAATAATCACTCAAAAAAGGTGAAAAACGTCTTTGTCACGTGATCAAAATCGCTTTTAACTCAATAATTTATTTATCAAAAATGGAAAACACAATTCGATTCCAAATCGCTTCTATAGTCAGGCCCTCTAATTTTATATATCTCCGTTAAAAAATGAATTTGTAAATGTGTCAAAACGTTTTGCGCTTGTTGAGCAGAGCAGTTGATAAATAATATATAAATATAATACAGTGAAACCTCCATGTGAGACCACCTCCATTAAGCGACCACCTCCCTGAACGACCATTTTTTCATGAAACGAAATTTATTCCCATAGGCTCAATACTAATTTTACCTCCATTCAAAGACCATCCCAGATGAACTCCCTCCATGAGCGACCCATTTCTTTGAAGAAAATGAAACAATAATGAAGAAAATGAAACGTTTTTTCCTGGTCGCTTGAAGAAGGTTTCATTAGAAAAGTAATTCCGGAAAGCGCATTATTCATCAAACTTCTAAACTAAGTTTAGAATTTTTGTTTATTCTAGAAACTTTTAAGAGTTAAAATCCCTTTGTGCCTTTTTAGGTATGAATTTGACTCTGAGGACAAATTAAGAATGACGGTCAATAAACTCTCCTGCCTTATTCTGTCAGGAAACTTTCAAAGAAATATATAAATTCATGAAATCGTTATCATTTGTTCCCGTCCAAAAAAAAAAAAAAAAAAAAAAAAAAATGCATTTATTTACTGAACTTCGAAAGGACTTTGAAATAAAAGTTATAAAAGATAAAACCGTAAAATCAAAGCAAACTTCAATGTATTCGTTTTTTACACTCCGCAGTAATTAACTTATGTAATTAACTTTTGTTTTGACACTTAAATTTTCATATTTTTTCCTTATGTGAAAAAAAATTTAGTAACATTAATTGTTACCTTTTTCCAACAATTAAAATCTAGTTTTAAACATGACCTCCATTAGGACACCACCTCTCGAGGCGACCATTTTTTACTGGAACGGAACGTGGTTGCTTTAGGGAGGTTTTACTGTATATAAATTAATGTAATATATAAATGTATTTGGTAAAAAGATTACAATCGCCTTTGATATCAGGCCTATCTTGAACTTTTTCAGAAGTAAATGTATGCTCCCTTGATGAGAAAGCGTGAGTTTAGTCAAATTATATTAACCATAATTAAAATGCGTTCCAAATGATATATTAAACGAAAAAAAAAAAATTGTATTTTTCTCCTACATCTCAATTGTAAGTTTCACTGTTTACACCCGTAATGATGCGCGGATTTTAGGTTTGAGGGAGTCTACTGTATTAGATAGTCATAAATAGTCAATGTCAATGCAATTCCTTGAAATCATCACAAAAAAATTAAAAAAAAAAATATTTCAGAAGGTAAGGTCATGAGACACAATTCCCCGTCATTTTATCGCATTTAGGGTATATTTGGGATTTTATTATATAAATGTATGTTTTATTAAGCAACAAATTACTGAATACTGTACTTGTTCAAAACTAACTTGTTTTGTAGAAATTTAATAATTATCTGTAGTGTAAGGGACATCCCACACTAAGGCGACACATAAGACATGTCGCTTGAATTCGCTGGAAAAACTGGTTTAAAACAACTTCGTCCTTTGTTTCGACCGGTTTATGCGCTACATATTTCGCCTTCATGTCGCTTGTTGTCTCAGTGTGGGATGCCCCTAAAACCACAATATAGGATTGTCGCATTTAGGTAATTTTTGTCGCATTTACGGCAGCTAAAACCTAAATGAGACGTTCATAGTCTTAAATGTGATAATGCATTTTATACATGACAATTCATCTGAAAAAGTTCATTTAACGATTAACTGACGGGACAGACGTAGTCTCACAAGTGAATTACAAGCAGAATTAATAGGAAAAGCAAATTGATTAATAAAATGCAACACTTCACCTTTCACATATTTTAAGTATTATTTAAGACATATGCACTATTTAGATAACTACCAGGCTTTTAAAGAGAAAAGCTATTTCTTAAACAAAATAGAGACGTTTATTTGTAATTCATTATTACATAATTTGGGGCCATGAACTTTCCAAAAGCCTAGAAATTAAAAAATAAATAAACAAGAATAAGGGGGGAAAAGGAAAAAAGAAAAAAAAATGATTTTAAGTCAACTTTACATTTACTTAATGCTAAAGAATGAAAAAGAAAATGACTGGAATGTTCAATTAGTTGATTTTACTTTTTGCTCTAGCTCGTTCACTGAAAAATGAAAATTAATTTATAAAATTCATCGAACCATATATATGTTTTAAAAAAACTATTAATGGAAAACCTTTTATGACAAAATATTTATTTTACGCTTTAAATTTGTATGTTCATTTCAAATGTAAAATTGAAAAACTTAAAAAGGATCAAGATTTAAATATTACATAGTTGCAAATAGTCATTGTCAATGCAATTCATTGAAATCTTCACAGAAAATGTTTATATTTTTCTTCTTATAACATAGTCTCACAAGTGAATTAGAAACAAGAGTTAATATGAAAAACAAATTGATTATTAAAATGACAATACTATCACCACCTTTCACAAATTTCAACCATTGTTTAGCACATATGCACTATTTATATAAATACCAGGCTTTTAAAGCTATATTTTAAAACAAGTAAGTGGATTAGAAGCAGAGTTAATTCGAAAAACAAACTGATTAATAAAATGACAATATTTTACCATCTTTCACATATTTCAACCATTGTTTAACACATATGCACTACTGTGTGGCCGAGATAAGAAAAACCCTTAGTAGGTTTTCTGCTTTCGAAAGTTCCACATCTTGAAGGGAGGGGACTTCATCCATAGGTCAAAAAAAGACTCCTAATTCTCGGAAAGATCGGTTGAATGGGAGAAAAAAAAATGCAGGACTTCCCTAAAATAAAGTCGACTGACAAGTTACCTTGGCAACAGGACCGAGCCGAAACCGGTTCTAGAGTCTTTCTTATCCCAGCCAGCCAGTATGTACTATTTACATAAATACTACACTTTTAAAGCTATTTTTTAAACAAAATAGAAACTTTATACAATAAATTACTAAAAAACAGACGTTTATTTGTATCCATATTACATAATTTGGGGCCGTAAACTTTCCACTGTAAATATAACACAATAAAAATAAATAAACAAGAATACACTGTAAAAAAAAAAAAAAAAAAAAAAAAAAAAATCTGTAAAGTTACTAAAATTTTTCTAGGAAACGGGGATTGCTAGAACTTTTTATGTAACGGCAACAACAAAAATCTATGTAACAGACACACTTTTGCGCCGAAAATCAAAAAATCTGTACGGTTACTAAGAATTTTTTTGGAAACTGGGATGCCTAGAACTTTTCATGTAACTGCATCCAGGGTTACAGATAACATTTTTGTAAGATTATTGTAATTTTAGCAGATCCATTTATAAAGTTACAGATTTCTGTAGCTTTATAAAAACTAGTTTTGTAGATTTGCAGCTTTTTTTGTACAGTTCCAACAGATGAAAGTTTAGTAAGCATGTAACTTTACATCTGTTGAACTACGGATTTATTTATTTTATTTTATTATTATTATTATTATTTTTTTTTTTTCAGTGTATGAAAGAAAAAAAAGGAAAGAAAGAAAGGGATTTTAAGTCGATTTTATATTTAAACTTAATGCTAAAGAATGAAAAAGAAAATACTTAGAATTTTCAATTAATCCGTCTAGCTCGTTTACTGAAAAATGACAATTAATTTGTAAAATTCAACGAACCATTCTTTAACCCATTTGTGCCTGAATTTTTGTTTTCTCAAATTTGTAGGTACAACCACATTAAAATGTTGCAAAATGAGCCGGAAAAATACTAAAAAAAATTACGTTAAAATGTTTTTGTATTTATTTCATAAAATGTAAACGTACTTACATATGGGAATATGCGTAGTATTTGTAATAGCATAATATGCATATTTATATGTTTTCTCTAAATTTATATAAAATAAGCTTTTAAATGGTATATTATATAGTATAATTAGGATTTTTAAGATTTGTTAAAAATAAATATTTATTTCTTTACAGAGACTAATAACATTATAAGTATTAGTAATAATAAACTAAGAATAGTCGTATTTGAGGCTTAAAAGCAATTTGTTTCATAATCATCTTGAAAAGGGCTTTACATCTATAATTTATTTTGTACATTACAAAGATGCATAAAAAATAGGCTTTAACATATAATTTCACGAGTTAAAAAATAACGCATATCAAAGAAGTCTACAAACTAAGATTATGGCTTATTTATTTGGATAATTGGTATAAAAAACACAAATAAATTTATTTTTTACATTTCGCCATTCTAAAAAATGAGAAATCTATTAACTCCGAAAAAAGCCTTCATTTTAATCAAACATATCCATCTTATGCTGTCATCTTTCGGTAACAGATTAAGACTTCCAAAGAGTATTGAAAATTCTTCTACGGTTTCAAACTAAATTTTTCTATCACTGTTAAGTTTGCAGCGTTTAATGAGCACATGAAAAGCATCTTCAAAGTTATGCATTACTTGCTTTATAATTTGCACTCACGTCTTGAGCCATTCATGAGTAATAATCATAAAATGTGACGTTCATAGCAATAAATAGAATGTCTCATTTGAGCCGATACAGTTCAAATCAATGAGTAACATTAAACATTTCCGGAAGAAGAAATGAGATTTTTGGAATACAGACAGTTTCGGTCGAGTTTCGTTCCGACCGAAATTTTGACAATATATTCGCCGAAAACGAATTTTCGGCGTTGGGCCGAAAACGAAAACGAATTTTCGGTCGATCTCTAGTTATAACAGTCATCGTCAATTCAAGCCTTTGAAAAGTCTACAGTAAATTCTTACACTTCTCTGTTTATAAGGAGTCCCATAATAACTAAACAAGAAAAAGATGAATATATCAAGAGTATTAATTGATCAATATACACTATACAGGATGAAGCAAAAGCCTTTCCCTGATTATAATAATCCATTACAAATTAACTGTTTGTATAATAATGTAACTTGTAGTATCATTGGATAGGTCCGTTTTAGCAGTTTTTTTTTTTTTTTTTTTTTTTTTTTGCAATAGAACGAAACATTTCCGGATCGGGGGATTGGAAGGGATGGACCAAAACCCAGGTCTCCGCGCTCTCCAGATATTAATCCTCTGGATTTTTTCTTTGGGAGCTATATCAAGGACAGGGTCTTTGCCTCACCAATTGCTGACGTCAAAGAACTGAAGGCTAGGATACAAGTTGATGTGTGTACTGTAACAGAAGACATGTTAAAGAACACTTGGCGGGAACTAGAACATCGCTTAGACATTCTCCTAGCTACCAAGAAGGCACACGTTGAAATTTACTCAGGTACGTGGTCTTATAAAAAAAAATTTATAACAGTACTTACAATGTACCCAAACAAACATATGTCTAATTACAATAGTTTGAGTACAATAAATATTTATAATAAGGGTAAGACTTTTGGTTCATTCTATACTTTATGTGCTACAGACCTGCCAAGTACTACGAAAAAATCGTAGTTGCTACGATTTGGACCTATAAACTACGATGCTACGAAATGATTCTTCTGCGAGTATATTTTGAAATTTCTTGGAAGTCTGCAATTTTTTTTTATTTTATGGAATTTTCCCAAATTGATTCAAGAATCGATCGCAGAAAAAAAATTGAGAATTTTTTCAAACGATCGTGTAAAAATATCGTGTATTTCGTAAAAGATCTCAGAAACAAATTGTGATTATCTTCAATTAGTCGCTGAATAAAATTACTAATTTCGTTAAGAGTTCCTAAAGAAATTGCGTATTTCGTCACAAGATTGCGCAAAAAATCACGAATTTCGATAAACTATCGAGGGGAAAATATTGCAAACTTCGTCAAATGGTCGCGAAAACGTTAGACTTATGATTGTGGGAAAAAAATTGTGAATATCTTGAAATGATCGTGGGAAAAAAAGTCCTTCCGGCCAGTGCCGGGAGGAAGAGGTAGCTTTCATATTCCTTATTTTTAAAAAGACAACTTATATTATTCAAACACACGAAGCTCAATTAAGTGGAAACCGAATGTAGGAGATTCAATACTAATTTTTATCAATACTAAATCATTTTGAATGAGAATTTCGCAAAATTAGTCAGCTTTATCCAAGCTGCTTTTATTTAAAGTAACTTATATTTCGCTGCCAAATTCGGCGATTTCTTAAAGTGCCTGCCATTTTAAGACAACATGGTGGATGAGGCTAACCAGAGAACTTGGTCGAGACCTTAGTAATAGCTGTTCACATGCTCACTCACATCGGAATCGGTTGATACATACGAGTGCTGTCGCAGGCAAAAAATCAGATTTTTCAAAATGTCACCCACGTTAGAAATTGAAACTGCTATATCTGAGCCATTTCTTAAGATAAAGACAAACAAAAAGTGCTCCTGAATCCTTATATCAAGGCGAAATACTTAAGAAAGAAACCTTTTTCAGTTTCTGATTTTTTTGCACCTCACTTTAAATATATATTTTTTTAATTTAATGGCCGCCATTTTGAAACAAGATGGCTGATGAAGCTGGCCAGCGAACTTGGTCCAGATATTGATGTATACTATCCACATGCCTTCTTCCATCGAAATAGGCGAATACGTGTGGTATCGCGAGACAAATACAAGATCGTTTCAAAGTGTTAGCCATGATAGAAATTCAAAGTGCTATAATTCAACCACTTTTTAAGATATAAACAAAAGAACAAATTTTCAGAAACAAAAACTGCTCCAGAATCTTTGTATCAAGGCCAAACACATAAAAAAAATCTTTTTCATTTTCCAATTTTTTAATACCTCATTTTAAATTTTAAATTACATTTTTTTTTAAAAATGGCAACCCTTTTGAAACAAGATGGCGAATGAAGCTGGCCAAAAAACTCGGTCGAAACATTGGTATGTACTATGTACAGACCAAGTTACATTCAAATCGGTTCATAAATACGCCTGTTATCGCGTGACAAAAATCAGGGCGTTTCAAAATGTCAGCCACGCTAGAAATTCAAAATGCTATAACTCAGCCATTTTTTAAGATATAGACGAAACAAAAACTGCTCCCGAATCTTTTTATCGAGGTCAAACACATAAGAAAAAAATATTTTTTCAATTTTCAATTTTTTGGTACCACATTTCAAATTTAAATTTTTCTTAAAATTTTAAATGGCCGCCATTTTTAAACAAAATGGCGGATGAAGCTGGCCAACGAACTCGGTCGAGACATTGGTCTGTACTATGTATAAACGAAGTTACATCCAAATCGGTTCATAAATACGCCTTTTATCGCGTGACAAAATTCAGGACGTTTCAAAATGTCAGCTTCGCTAGAAATTCAAAATGCTATAACTCAGCCATTTTTTAAGATATAGACGAAACAAAAAGTGCTACGGAGTCTTTGTATAAAGGTCAAATACATAAGGAAAAAATATTTTTCCATTTTCAATTTTTTGGTACCACATTTTAAATTTAAAATTTTTTTTAAATTTTTAAATGGCCGCCATTTTGAAACAAAATGGCGCATGAAGCTGGCCAACGAACTCGGTCGAGACATTGGTATGTACTATGTACACACCGAATTACATCCAAATCGGTTCATAAATACGAGAGTTACAGTGTGACATAGGTCAGATATATATATATATATATATATTGATATATATATATATATATATATATATATATATATTGATATATATATATATATATATATATATATATATATATATATATCAATTTTGAACGGAGGGTGGTTTCGGGGTCTGGGGGTCATGATCGATGAAAATATACCAAAATTTTTTGAAATCGCTTTCCTCCGAACGGCTGCAATAGGTAGCTTTTTGTAAAGAAAGCTACCTAAAATTGTGAATATCTTGAAATGATCGTGGGGAAAAAATCGTGAATTGCGTCAAAATTTATTGCAATGGGCTAAAAAATTGGAACAAGGTTCCTTTTACAAGTGTAAAAAAAAAAAAGCTGAGAAACGAGAAGAAACTCTGAAAATCATATACAAATTTTCAGAGGAAAAAAATTACTATATGGAGTTGAAAGACTGAAACCTTATTCCTTTTACAAATGTCAAAAAAGGGCTACGAAACATGTAAAACCAACCAACCAACCTCCAAATTAATTTAAATTTTATGTGCTACGATTTCTCATTCTCAGAGGCTGGCGGGTCTGTGTGCACTATTATTCAAATAAATAATCCTATGAAAATTTCCATTTTTGCTTTGGTTCCTCTAAAAACATTATGTAAAAGTACTTCAAACCAAATGCCAACAACTGTTAATATCTCAGCGCTACCTACTCGAGGTTTTAATAATCCTTAATCGCTAGAATCCAAGCTGCATTTTCGTATTTCGCTCCCAGGGATGCGAAACCAAAGTATTAATCAGATAGTTTCTACAGGCTAAATGCCATCTCAACGTCAGTAACAACATGTTTGCAGTGAAAACCGAGTTTTGTAATTAGCACTGCAGCTATTTGTGAGGCGCGATACGCCTGTTATTAACCAGATTTTAGACCCATGATATAATTATGTTATGTCAGCTGAAAACTTTTCCGGATTTCATAAAATTATTGATATAATTAACTTCTAATTTCATATATGAACACAATTGTGAAATCAACTTAATTCAGATAAATCATTCACGTCTTATTCATTAATATGCACAAAATTCATTTAAATCTATATTTTTTCCACATGCTGTTTATACGCTAGTGCAGCAAAGAGGATATTTAGGGATTAAAAGCTCCACCCCCCCCCACCCCCCCCATCGAATACATGGCACTCATAAAATTCAACATAAAGAAAAGCTTTAAGGGGTCTCAGGACTCTTAAAATTTAAACAAATGAAAAAAAGCCCATTTTCAACATTTAATATCTAAAAATGTATTTGATTTTAAGACACAATTTTAATTGGGATGAAAGATATAAGTATGTTCTTTTATTTTATGCATTTGAAAACGGCAAGATGCTGAATTAGCATTTACAGGGTCAATAAACTGTCAGATATCTGACCAGCAGAAAACCGGCATAACAGTTTACGCACTGGATTACAAAATAAATTTTGCAACTAGAAGGGAAATTTTGGTGCCTACGTATACTTCAGATTGTAATGATTACCCTGAACCTAAATAAATTTGCATTTAAAGCATTTTTTATGTGTTTAATGCAAAGTTGTATTTAGCTAATGCAAAATTTAGAAAATTTCAACAGTATAATCACCTTTAAAAATATTTTTTTTAACAATAAAAAGGAAATTTTAGGTTCAGTTTATACAGACTAACATGAAACACATGTTTTGAAAATTTCATGAAAAACTATTCAGAAGTTATTGAGATATCGTGCGCATTATGCCCAAAAACATCGTTTGGAGAAAAAGGATTTCAAAGTTTCGAAAACACCGCTTCAGCTATAAAGCAGGTATAATTCTAAAACCATAACTTCTGTTCTAATGGTAATTTCAAGGAAACAATTATATGAAAATGTTCAGAAAATATGGGAGTTTAACATCTAAAAAAAAATAAAATTTCGAAAATTTTAAAGTTTTAAGAGTCCTGAGACCCCTTAACAGGCAAAATATTTTAGCATGAAACTGTACTTTTTCAAGTCTTCATATTAGAAGCCGCTTCTTCCAGTGCAAAAACAATGAAAGGCGGGGTGAATATTGAGAAAAAGCAGCAGCTAAAAATGCGTGTTATTGCAACTGCTGTTTCTCATTCTCTTTCTTTAGTTTAGCTCTGAACATTGAAGAAACGGCTCCTTTTATGAAACCTTGAAACAGCTGAATGCTAAAATTGTTTCTGGCTGCTTGCGCATTTAATTATGTTCGTTTAACACGTTTATAAGAAATTGCTTTATGAACTTGTAAAACAACGTAATTGTTTATTTTATGTATATCAGCGTTTCTTTCTATCATAAAACTCTTCATGGTTGCTTTTATTTTTCAAAATTTGTTATTCCGGATAAAGGAAAAAAAAATCCGCATAATTTTGAGATTTAAATATCATTAAATGCATCGAATTATCATTAAAATCAAGAAGAATTATTTCGGAAATTCAAATAGTTCCACCAGGAGATTTTTAATCACGAAATGGGAAAGATGCTTAATCCGAAAAGAAAAAAAGGGAATTTCAAAAATGATAGTTTTAATGGTAATTCCGCGTGCATGAGCGCCCATTTTGTTGATAAATTATTCATTACATTATGAAGGGTTTTTTTTTTTTCATCACACTTCGGTTTGGGTCATATGTTAGTTCTGCTAATGACATTTTCAACTTTAATTTTCTGGCGTTCTTCTTAAAGCATTTATCGGCGTAATTTTTTAAATCAATAGAGAATCATTAAATAAATGCTCCAGAGTACGTGATTTATTATGCATTCCGCAATTAATGGTT
Organism: Maratus speciosus; assembly: GCA_963932465.1. Taxonomy (NCBI): domain Eukaryota; kingdom Metazoa; phylum Arthropoda; class Arachnida; order Araneae; family Salticidae; genus Maratus; species Maratus speciosus. The sequence continues at coordinate 558,518,530 of OZ010792.1, forward strand.
TTTATGAAAATATATTGGAGATATTATGTAAATAAATTTTCTTGTCGAAAAATTTTTGTCTAATTTATCTTTCAATTTTCTAAGTTCATCAATTTTAGATTTGATGACTAAAATGCTTTGTTATCTGGGTACTTTTCCAGTTGGCGATTATATATATATATGTATATATATATATATATATGTGTGTGTGTGTGTGTGTGTGTGTGTGTGTGTGTGTGTGTGTGTGTGTGTATATAAAAGCTTGGCATAATTCGGGCTTCAGAAAGGAAGATTTGTTGCCAAATGATATAAACAGTAGATATGATATAAACAGTATATAGATGTATGAAAACAAAACTTATTAAATTTAGCTCATTTTGTAAGAACTTATATGTATTAAATTTATATATAGAATATTATTGTTTTTTATATACAATTTACTATATGTTGGTAAATAAAAAAGATAAATAACTTTTTATATTAAATAAATTGTCTAAATCTTGAAAAATATTACTTCTTTTATGAAACAGTGAATAGGTTTCCAGAAAATATGTTGCCAAATTTCCTTCTCTCGCCAAGACAATTTTCTATATCTCTCGCCAAGGCCCCCTATACTGGAAAAGTACCGTTATCTGATACTTTTTCCTTCTCTCTATATTAATTTTTGTATTCTTAAAAAATGATTATGATTGCAATTTAAGTCGTACTAGTTAATGTTGCTCATGCTTCAGATGATAGTACAAGACAGATTGCACGCAAACGCACACACACCACTGATTTAAACGCATCCCGGATATTTCTATAATAGTGTACATTATTTAATCAGATTTTGCGATTAAATAAGGAACAAATATGATTTCTAATGTTACAATGCGGTCTTCTTAATGCTGTTCTCAAATTCAAAGAGACAACTTTATGATACAAGTTTTAATTCATTTTTGTTCGGAAACGCATGAAACGGGCAGGTGGTATTCACTGTAAAAAAAACTAATTTTTACAGGAAAAAAAAAATGTATTTTTTGACAGAAAAAAAACTGTTTTAAAGAAAATCAGTTTTTTCTGTAAAAAAGGTTAGATTTTGTAATTTTTACAGAAAAAAACTGTGTTATTGAAAAATTACAGATATTTTCTGTAAATTAAACGGTTTTCTACTGGCGCCGAAATTGACGGTTTTTTTCTATCAATTTGAGAGATATATATATACATTTTTTTTTTACAGCGTTGTTATTCAGAAATTGTGTAATCGAAAGACGTTTTCCATTTTTTTGTTAAGCGTAAAAGATCTTTCAGAAAATACCGCCAGAATTGGCGTTTTAAACCGAGTTTCGGAACGAATGGAGAGAAAACAGCCACACAGAGGAGAAAAACCGGTAGTCGCGTGATCGAAATTGCTTATATTTGTCGGAAAAAGAAAACTCATTTTGATTTCCAAATTGCTTCAATAGCCCTGCCAATTTTGTGCTTTTACGTTTAAAAATGAGTTAGTAAATGTATCAGAAAGTTTCGCGCACTTGAGAACGGCCTTAAACCTTTACGTACGGAATTATGAATTCATGAAAATTTTATCTTTTAAAGCATTTTTCGTGAATTTTTGAAGCTACATTAGAAGATTTACATAATCATTTAATAAATTTTACAAGCATTTTAGATGGATTGAAGGATTTAAAAGGATTCATTAAATTTTAATTTATAGGGATTTTGTGCAATATTTGCAACCCCACACAAATCTTTTATTTTGAATATTTTTCTTAGTATTTTGTAGAGTTAGGAAATGTACAAATATAATGTTCTTACAATAGAAATATTGAAATATTTCCGAACTGAAAATCCCCACCCCTCTCCCCCCAACGGCTAGAATGCTGAAATGGTGCAAAGGCAAAAGAAATCATCCTTTTTAAAAATATTTTTGTTTTGTGTAACCAATAATGCTTTTGGAACAAGACGATAACGTAGTACATCTATAATTCATTCAAAACTATATTACTACTAATCGGTGTATTAAATGAATTTTATAACAAGTTATTTTAAAGGTACTTATAAGTACCGTCAGTACATAAAGGCTAAGTACTCATTAATTATTATGAACTTAAAAACATGCTTTTGAGAGGAATTTAGAAAAATTTCGTATATAAAATCAAATTTATACGGAATTATTTACTAAACTATATTTTTAATGGAAATAAAGCAATGAAGAAAAAAAAAGAGAGAGAGAGAGGATAAAAAAAATATTAAGAAAAGCATGAGTGCAGCTGCCAAGCAGTTTTAAAAAAATCAAGAATTTTAAACATAATCTACTAATGGACTAGATAACATATAAAACTACATTATTACTTTGCTGATGATGATTTCCACAGAAAACATCTAAAAAATTATCCCGATCATTAAAATTAAAGCAATTATTTGCTAGGGAAAACATTTCAAAATACGTTTTAAAACCTTTTCTGGTTTGATTTATTTTATACTATCTAGATTTTACAATAAAATACCAGCAATGAATATTTGATCTGAAAAAGCACTGAAGCGTTATTATTTTATTTATCAATTCGAATGTGATATTCACTACATTCTTCATTGAGTTTTTGTGAAAATTCGATATAATAAGAAATTTACCATAGAAAAGAGAACCACAGAAAAAACTGAATTGGTGATGACTACATTGTAATTCTCTAATATTTTAATCTTGTTATTTTCGTGTTCAATTTCTGAGTATTTACATTTGAAAAGGTCTTTAAAAAGCTAATGCATAAAATAAATATTATTGACATAAAGGTTTTTTTAAAAACCAAGTTTAATTTTATAAACGGATTTTCATTTTCGGATGAATGAGCAAACGCATAAAGTAAAAGAAGTCTAGGGTTGTTCATCTGTTGTAACTGTTTTCGCAATGTATTACACGTTTATTTTTGTATTACTCGCTTATTTTCAGAGACTTTTTAATTTTATATTGACTGAAATGTGTTATCAGTTGTTTATTAGTTATCAGCATTTTTTTTTGTTTGTTTGTATGTTCATTTAAATTTTATTTAGGAAACATTTCTTTTAATCTTGTTATTTTCAAGTTATTCAGTTTCTGACTATTTACATTTGAAATGATTTTGAAAAGCTAATACATAAAATAAATATTATTGGCATAAAAGATTTTTTTTTAACCAAGTTTAATTTTATAAAACAATTTTCATTTTCGAATGAATGAGCAAACGCATAAAGTAAAAGGAGCCTAGGGTTCTTCATCTACCGTAAATGTTTTCACAATATATTATTCGTTTATTTACCAACAATTTTTAATTTTATTTTGAATGAAATGTGTTATCAGTTGTTTATTTGATATCAGCAGGTTTTTTTTTTGTTTGTTTGTTTGCTCATTTGAGTTTTATTTAGGAAATATAAATTTCTCATTAATGTCTTATAATCTTGTTATTTCAGAGTTATCCAGTTTCTGACTATTTACATTTGAAATGATCTTGAAAAGCTAATACATAAAATAAATGTAATTGACATAAAGGATTTTTTTTTTTTAAACCAAGTTTAATTTTATAAACGAATTTTCATTTTCCGATGAATGAGCAAACGCATAAAGCAAAAGAAGTCTAGGGCTGTTCATCTGTCGTAACTGTTTTCGCAATGTATTACTCGTTTATTTACCGACACTTTTTTAATTTTATTTTGACTGAAATGTGTTATCAGTTGTTTAGTTGTTATCAGCAATTTGTTTGTTTGTTCATTTGAGTTTTATTTAGGAAATATTTCAGATAATCTTGTTATTTTCTTGTTATTCAGTTTCTGATTATTTACATTTGAAATGATCTTGAAAAGCTAATACATAAAATAAATATTATTGGCATAAAAGAATTTTTTAAAACCAAGTTTAATATTATAAAAGAATTTTCATTTTCGGATGAATAAGCAAACGCATAAAGTAAAAGAATTCTAGGGTTGTTCATCTGTCGTACTCGTAACTATTTTCGCAATCTATTACTCGTTTATTTGCCGACACTTTTTAATTTTATTTTGACTGAAATGTGTTATCAGTTGATTATTTGCTATCAGCAATTTGATTTATTGTTGTTGTTGTTGTTTGTTTGTTTATTTGAGTTTTATCCAGGAAATATTTCTTAAATATTTTTAAAATAATTTCTTTCATTTAACAGATTTAAGGGACCATGGAAATTTTTCCAACTTCAAATTTTTTTATTTTAACTGAAATGTGTTATCAGTCGTTAATTTGTTATCAGCAATTTGATTTGCTTGTTTATTTGTTTGTTTATTTGAGTTTTATTTAGGAAATATTTCTTAAATATTTTTAAAAGATTTTATTTCATTTAACAGATTTAAGGAACCATGGTAATTTTTCAACTTCTAAAAATATATAATTATTTTACTTATTTATTTTCCATTTCTGAAAGTCTGATATATAAATAAATATCTTGTGGAAGCAGTTTTTAAAAATTTAAGCACATATAAAAGATACAGACATTATTTTCAAACAATACGCAAGCTTTTTGCAATAAATACATGGATGTAGCAAGGAAAAATAATAACAGATACTATAAGAGAACCAGAACAATAATCGAAAGCAATCAAATGAAAGGGAAAGGGAAATCCGAACCGTAGCTCCAAGTTGCAAGCCTGATGGAGTGTTTCTCTACGGACGGGCCATTAAATGAAATGTAGAGGTGAAAATTAGCGGTCGCCACTCGCCATATGGCGATTAAATTTGTAAAAGTGACGATTAAAAAATACGGCCATCGATCGCCACTCTAGTCGCCACACGCCAAGTGGCGATTTAAAAAAACTGCTATCGATTACCAAGTGAAATACAGCTTTTTTCATAGAAATATGCATCTCTACTTTAATTACATCTAATTAGCAAATTGGTTAATTCTTTTTCCCACCGGATGCAAGTAGATTTCAACGACTGAGCTGCATTTTCAATATTTCGACTTAGTGAAGTATTGAATAAAGATGGCTTTACTACTTTTTTTTTAATTGTTTTATATTGTATGTTTAATTTTGAAACAAACATTCTTAAAATTCTGGGCAACGCCGGTTACTTTAGCTAGTTAAATATATAACATGATATCTATATCCCCTTAAAAATTTAAGCAATTTATGTAAGCTTAAATTATGTAAGGACACAGTTAAGACCTCCCACCTTTCATTTAGATCTAGCCATGGATAGTCAATTCCTGGATATTTTGATTGATTTATTATGTTTATTGTAATGTTTGATTTTGGATAAAATGAATTACTAAATGATTAAAATTTTTTGAATCATTTATCTCTATACTTGTAGCATTTTAACAATACGATGATTTTAGCAATATTAGTAGGATACGATAGTTTGTTTGTTTGTTTGTTTTCCACAGGACTTTAAATCAGACAAAACTAAAATAATTTTGATTATTATAATAATACAATAATAAAATGCAATTTCCATAAACATTTTTTTTTCTCAAAAATTATGAAAAATAGAATGGATTTTGTACTTGAATAGCATTAATATAATAATTCCCCATTTATTTAAAAATATTGATTTGTTATGTTTACTGTAATGTTTGATTTTGGTTCAAATAAATTACTAAATAATGATTAAAAATTTTGAGTCATTTATCTCTATACTTGTAGCACCTTAACAATACGATGATTTTGGAAATATTAGGAGAATGACAGTTTGTTTGTTTGTTTTCCCAGGACTTTACATCAGACAAAACTAAAATAATTTCAATTATTATAATAATACATACAATAATAAAATGCAATTTCAATAAGCATTTTTCCCCCTCAAAATGATGGAAAAGAGAATGAATTTTGTATTTGAATAGCATTAATATAATAATTCCCCATTCATTTAAAAATATTGATTTGTTATGTTTACTGTAATGTTTGATTTTGGTTAAAATAAATTACTAAATAATGATTAAAATTTTTGAGTCATTTATCTCTATGCTTGTAGCACCTTAAGGGTGTTCTCAAATCCAAAAGGGAAACTTTCTAACATAAGTTTAATTTATTTTTGTTCGGAAATGCGTGAAACTAGCTGGTGTTGTTGTTCAGAAACTATGTCATCGAACTGTTTTTTCCGTTTTCTTGTAAACGCAATAGGTCTTTCAGAAAATACAGTCAAAGTTGGTATTTTGAACCGAACTTCCGAACGAAAGAAGAAAATTCAGTCAATTATGGGAGAAAAATGTCGTGTCACGTGAAAAATATTGCTTATAACTCAATAGCTAATTTATTGATTTAAAAAAAATGGAAAAAACAGAACGATTCCAAATCGCTTCCATGGTCCGGCTTTCCAATTTTAAATCTTTCCGTTAAAAAATAAATTTGTAAATGTGTCAAAACGTTTTGCGCTTGTTGAGCAGAGCAGTTGAGAACAGCCTTAACAATACGATGATTTTGGAAATATTAGTAGAAGATGATAGTTTGTTTGTTTGTTTGTTTTTCCCAGGACTTTACATCAGACAAGACTAAAATAATTTCAATTATTATAATAATACAATAATAAAATGCAATTTCCATAAGCATTTTTTTTCTTAAAAATGATGAAAAATAGAATGAATTTTGTATTTGAATAGCATTAATATAATAATTCTCCATTAAAGCTATTCTCAACTGCTCTGTTCAACAAGCGCAAAAAGTTTTGACACAAATTCATTTTTTAACGGAAAGATATAAAATTGGAAAGCCTGACTATGGAAGCGATTTGGAATCGAACTGCGTTTTCCATTTTTTGATCAATAAATTACCTATTGAGTTATAACCGATTTTGATCACTTCACAAACACGTTTTTCACCCTTTCTTGAGTGGATATTCTTCTTTCGCGCGGATATTCGGTTAAAACTCCCACTTTGACACTATTGCAAAAAAACGGAAAAACAGCTCGATTACATAGTTTCTGAACAACAATACCTGCTAGTTTCAAGCATTTCCGAACAAAAATAAATTAAAACTTATGTCATAAATTTGCCCTTTTGGATTTGTGAGCAGCCTTAATTAAAAAATATATATCCAACAAAAGCATTACAAAACGTGCGGCAAAATAAAATCTGAAAATGTCATTAGCTATCTAATAGATGATCGAAACTAAAGAATAACTAAAAAAGCTTTATAATATAAGGAATAATTTATAATAAAACAGACAATCAGGTACAGGAAATTACTTACCAAACTATGAACTTCTTAACCCCCCCCCCAAAAAAAAAACAACTTTCAGATAAAGTACCTACCCAATTTCGTTTAAAAATACTGATTAATTACTATAATAATACAATAACAAAATGCATGTCCCATATAATTTTTTTTTTCAAAAATGATGAAAAATAGAATATATTTTGTATTTGAATAGCATTAATATAATAATTCTCCATTCACTTAAAAATATATATTTAACAAAAGCATTACAAAGCGTGAGGCAAAATTAAATCTGAAAATGTCATTAGCTATCTAATAGATGATCGAAACTAAAGAATAACTAAAAAAGATTTATAATATAATGAATAATTTATAATAAAACAGACAATCAGGTACAGGAAATTACTTACCAAACTATCAACTTCTTAACCCTCCCCCCCCCCCCAAAAAAAAAAAAATCAGATAAAATACCTACCCAATTTCGTTTAAAAATACTGATTAATTACTGTAATAATACAATAACAAAATGCATTTTCGATGTAATTTTTTTTTCAAAAATGATGAAAAATAGAATGAATTTTGTATTTGAATAGCATTAATATAATAATTCTCCATTCACTTAAAAATATATATCAAACAAAAACATTACAAAGCGTGAGGCAAAATTAAATCTGAAAATGTCATTAGCAATCTAATAGATGTTTGAAACTAAAGAATGACTAAAAAAAGATTTATAATGTAATGGATAATTTACAATAAAATGGGAAATCAGGCGCAGGAAAATACTATCCAAACTATCAACTTCTTAAAAACCTTTCAGATTAAGTACCTACCCGATTTCGTTTAAAGATACTGATTAATTATTATAATAATACAACAATAAAATGCATTTTCCATTTTAAAAAAAAATCCTCAAAAATGATGAAAAATAGAATGAATTTTGTATTTGAATAGCATTAATATAATATTTCTCCATTCATTTAAAAATATATATCCAGCAAAAGCATTACAAAGCGTGCAGCAAAATTAAATCTGAAAATGTCATTAGCAATCTAATAGAAATTTGAAACCAAAGAATGACTAAAAAAAGATTTATAATATGATGAATAATTTATAATAAAAGGGCAATCAGGCGCAGGGGAATTTTTATCCAAACTATCAACATCTTAAAAAAAAAAGGGTGAAAAACTCTTTCAGATTGGAAAAGCAAGGATTTGATTGATTTGTTACGTTTATTGTAATGTTAGATTTTGCTTAAAACAAATTTTTAAATAATAATTAAAAATTTTGAGTTATTTATCGCTATAGTATAAGATAGCACCTTACTAATACGGTGATTTCGAGAGTCGAGATAATAGTTTGTTTGTAGTCCCCACCCCCAGGACTGTACACAAGTAAAAAATAATAATAAAAATAAAAATGTATAATAAATAGAATAATAAAATGCACTTTCCATTAAAAAAAAAAGAATCTTTTTCGAAAATGATAATCATGAAAAATAGAATGAATTTCGTATTGAATAGCATTAATATTAATTCTTCATTAATTTAAAAATATATATCCAACAGAAGAATTACAAAGCGGGCAGCAAAATTAAGTCTGAAAATGTCATTAGAAATTTAATAGACGATCGAAACTAAAGAATGACTAAAAATGCTTTATAATATAATGAATAATTTATAATAAAATGGGCAATCAGGAGCAGGAAATTACTATCCAAACTATCAACTTCTTAAAAAAAAAAAAACTTTCAGATTAAATACCTAGCCGATTTCGTTTCAAAATATTGATGGAAGCGTGATGATTTCAAAAGTAATTCTTCTTAATTTTAATAATAATTCGATTTATTTAATGATATTTGTATGCTTCATTTAAAAATTATCATTATTTTTATTGCTTAAAAAAAAAAAAAAAAAAAAAAAAAACATAAAAGTAACCTAGAAGATGTGCAAAAGGAATATATATTTTAAATCTAGCAAAAGAAATAAGTTTAAAAGAAAGATTGAACATTTTAAGCATTTTCTTTTTGATTTATTAGCAAAAACTTATGAGTTTATTTATTGTTTGTTTGTTTTTTAAGGGAAAGTATGATAAGAAATATGTAATGAAGAAATAGAAAATTTATTTTTCGGTTCGCTATGCTTGTTGTAATGCACCGGTTACAAAAGAAAAGTTTGAAAACCATGAGTTTGATTTCTTATAGCGCATTGCACAAAAAGTCAGATGCTTCTTAATCTACGAAAACATAATATAACCCAGAACAAAAATATAAATAACCCGAGTTATCCACGATTTTGAAAGACCTTTATAATCATTAGAAACTACATATAGATAACCCGAGTTACCCACGACTTTAAAAGACCTTTATAATTATTAGAAACTACATATAAATAACCCGAGTTACCCATGATTTTGAAAGACCTTTATAATTATTAGAAACTACATATAAATAACCCGAGTTACCCACGATTTTGAAAGACCGTTATAATTATTAGAAACCACAGACTTTTCTTTTGTCGTTACTTATTTTCGGAAACGTTTCCGAGTTGTTTTTATAGGCTATTAATAAAATTTCTCAAACCGTAATATCTATTTTTAGGTTACTATCAATTCTGGAATCTTTTCTTTTTTTTTTTCAGTGCGCGGGGAAAGTGCTTTTGAAAGATTTGATAAAAAATAACATTTCTTGTCATTTTCCTTTCAAAAAGGATTCCGAAAATCTCTCCTCCATTGCGAAAAAACCCGTTTCACGTATTAACACATTAGATTCCCTTATTTTTGCCTTGACAAAAAGTTCTCAGGTTAACCCTTTATGTACTGAATTATGAATTCATGAAAATTTTTATCTTCTAAAGCATTTTTCGTGAATTTTTGAAACTACATTAGAAGATTTACATAATCATTTAACAAATTTTAGAAGGATTTTAGAAGGACTGAAGGATTTAGAAGGATTAATTAAATTTGAATTTATAGGGATTTTGTGCAATATTTATAATCCCACTCAAATCTTTTATTTTAAACATTTTTCTTAGTATATTTTGTAGAATTAGGAAATGTACAAATATAATGTTCTTACAACAGAAATATTTCCCAATTGAAAAATCCCCCCCCCCCCTCCCAACGTCAAGAAAGCTGAAAAGATGCAAAGAATTATATTAAATAGAAAAATTATATTAAATTAAATAGAAATATATTAAAGAAATCATTCTTTTAAAAATATATTTTTGTTTTGTGTAATCTATAATGTTTTTGGAACAAGATAAAGTAATGCATCTATAACTCATTCTAAACTGTATCACTACTAATCGATGTATTAAATGAATTTTATAACAAGTTCTTTTAATGGCACTTATAAGTACCGTCAGTAGATAAAGTGTTAAGGGGCTACTTCAGTCAGGCGTAAGCACCCGTTCGCTATTGTTAATCCAATGGGAGAAAAAATTTAAAATATCTCATTTGCATTTCAATATTTTTAAAGGAATTTTTTCCATTGGATAGCTGAGGTAGTCCATTAGATCTGTGCAAAAGCCGTTTTTTACTTTTTCGATTTTGTATGCAGGTTTTTTTTTTCTTTTTTATGAGAATGCTTTCACTTTCGAAACCGTTTCCGAAAGTGAAAGAGTCCTAGAGTGTAAACAAAAAAAGCGTAAAATGGCTTTTGTACAGACCTATTTCAGCTATCCAATGGCAAAAATAAATAAATAAATAAATAAATAAATGAAATAAAAATATTCAAAATATTCAAATGCAAACGAGGTATCTTAAAAATTTTATCTTATTGGATTAACATTAGCGATCGGATGTTTTCGCCTGACTGAAGTAGCCTCACCTCAGCGGCCAATGATCGTAAATTCACTCCATAACATGAATTTTCATCAAAAAGTCATCGAGGTGCAGTGAATCGATGATCAGCAAGATGAAAATTCGATAGAATTGCCAATAATATTTTTGTATAATTATAAGTATTCCCGCAATTTCATCTGGAAATGTAATAACATTCAACTGATTTTATGCTAAAAATTTCTTCATCAGACAACGCTTAATGGGACAAAATCCCGAAAAGCTGGCCAAAAGTCGAAAAATACAATTACTGTTTGGGGAGTTATACAGTTGGCTAGAATAATGTTTGGAGGTTCAGAATCTATATTCAGTAAAAAGTTTTCACTTTACTCTGATTTCTTGCACCATTTCAAAAGTGATGCTCGGATGAGGAGAATCTAAATTAAGGAACACTTTTAAGAAGCTTCATTTAAAAGAAAATTTAATTTCTGTTTTATGGAGTGATTTTTAATAATTAAGAAAATTAAAAACAAACTTTACATAAAAACAATAAAGATTCCAAGTTTTACGAGCATAAATTGATTAATAAATTGACTTAATAAAATAGTCCAATCTTGAACGACAGATTCACCTTTGTTTATTATATAAAAACATGGAAACATTTAAAATGCTTCATTTAAACACATTACTACATAGGTGTGATAAAATATATACAAATGTTTTTAAAAATTAAAAACACTAGATGTTAAAATGATAAAAAGCTACTCCGAGCGCTTTCGGCTAACCTTAAGCCTTTGTCAAGGAGAAGAGAATTGATTGATAAAAACACTCGATGCTCGATGTTCACTGCTACACGTTGACCGGAAACTCTCTTCAGGAAGCCCGCAAGAATTTAATAACTAAAGATATTGACATCCTTTTCAATAGAGCGAGAGTCTTATGCAGGTTTCCGATTTTAATAGTTGTGCTATTTTAGAGTCTTTGGAAATTTTAACGCAAGCAGAAAATTGTCGTAATGACGTATTATCATACCAAATTCCGCGTATCTGATTTAAGGGTGTATTCCGATCCAAACTGCTTATTTTCTGATTCATTTTAAAATTCATTTTTGCTCTCAAACGCATCAAACTGGGAAATTCTCTTATTTAGAAACCATATAATGTGCCGTGCTTCTTAATTTTTTGATAAATGCAGAAAATACTGTAAAAAACGCTGTCAAAGTTGGCGTTTTGAACCGAATTTTCCGAAGCGGGCGATCTGGGAATGAAAAAAAATGGTCATACTGGGAAAATAATTGTTTAAAAATCAAATTCTAATTAATTGAGCTGAAAATGAAATCACACGGCATGTTAAACATGTCTTCAGAAATCACCCCAGCAAGTTTCATGTTTTTACCTTTAAAAATGAGTCTGAAAATGTCTCAGAAAATTTCGAGCTGTTGAGGGTGGAAAAATATTTTTTCGAAATACACCCTTAATTTACTTCATATTACTGGAGAGTTCGGTCTCTCGGAGGATTGAGCTTTCTCTACCTCCCCCCCCCCCCTTCAGTTTAATAGATACGACCGCTTGCGAGCTTCCTGAAGAGAGTTTCCGGTCAATGTGTAGCAGTGAACATCGAGCGTCGAGTGTTTTTATCAGTCAATTCTCTTCTCCTTGACAAAGGCTTACGGTTTGCCGAAAGCGCTCGGAGTAGCTTTTTATCATTTTAACATCTAGTGTTTTTAATTTTTAAAAACATTTCTATATATTTTATCACATCTATGTAGTAATGTGGTTAAATGAAGCATTTCCATGTTTTTATATCATAAATTGATTATTAATAATCATTAGCAGAGTCAAAACTTCCACATCAATTCCAAAGTGGTCACAAAAACAGCGATTAAAAACGCATTTAAAAATAAATAATAATAAATTCTCAATTAGTGTAACAAAGTTCCTTGAAGCTTCCTGTCCAATCAATTAAAAACTCTTACTGAAAAAAAAAACACTGAAAAAAACTCAATAAAATTATGAATATTGATAAAATTTATCGCACAAATGACAAATTAATTGCAACACGTTCCATTACTTCCCTTCTCTTTCATATGAGATATACCTTCTTCATATCCACTTTCCATTAATGTCCCTTGTTAAGAGGAAAATGTTTAAAGTTTTAAAAAAAAATGACGAACCTTTAAAGATCCCCCAAAAAACTTAAATTTAAATTGCATTTAAGTTTTTCTTTAGAGATGATCCAAATTTTAAAAAGAAAATGATTTCTTTAAAATTTCCCATTAATGCTTAACAATTCTTTATTCGGAAATAATTATTTTGAACTTGAAAATAAAAATTTAAGCGTAAAATAAGTATCCGGGAAAAAAAAATATGCCCTATGCTATGAGAGAAAAACAATTTGAATTTAGGTGTTGTAGCAATGACGATTTTGCACAACATATTTTAGTTAATACTGACTCCAATCTTTAAGCATAAATGAAATGATTCATAAAGCATTACTTAGAATTTTTTTTTCTTTTATTTTATTTTTTCAAATTTCATAAATAGCAATTTTTCGCAATATTTTCCATTCTCTCCAGAGCCGAAGCCAGAGATGAAACCTTCATTTATTTTATTTTATTTTATTTGTGGGGCCTACGTGCCTCTTTTTATTCCACTTTAATAAAGAATAAATTTAGATAAAGGGCAAGTACTGTCCTAATAGAGGGCTTTGATGTAAAAATTATAAATTGAAAATAATTAACATTTTTTTAAAGTTTGAAAAGCTATTACAGGAACAATGCTATTTAGATGTTAAAAATAAATGCCTCAAAAATTTGGAGATCCTAACAAATAACATGCACCTGAAATAATATAATTCAGAAATTTTTCATCTCTTTGTAGAAGATCTGGTTCGTTTTTACCTGAATACTGAATACCTTTTGAGGGTGTAGAAAATATCACTACTTCTGGCTGCTTGATATTTAAAATATTTTATCATGAATATTAAAACACTATATCTAAAAAGTTTCTTTATCATTTTTCGTCATCTTTTACTTATTTATATATTTTAACAATTTTAAAGTGTTTGCAATAAAAAGTTTTAAAATCTCTAATCTAATAGATATATTATATATTGTATTAAAATATTATGAGAGCTAGTGTGGACTTAAGAGAATACTAGAGGAAGCTCAATCGCTGAAATCGAAATACTCAAGGCCAAAGAACACGAGTGTGACGTCATCACTAATTGACCGACTTCTCACTAGTGTTAGAATTCACACCAGAAATTTTTGAATAGCAATTTTCCTTATGGATTATCTATCACTTTATAAAATAAGAATAACTATTTAAACCTACTGGTGAGAATTTGAAATCCCCCAATAAAAAATGAGCCAGATGCGGCAACACTGTGGCATTCCGCATCTGGCTGAATTTTTATTTAGGGATTCCGAATTCTCACCAGTAAGTTTAAATAGTTATTCTTGTTTTATAAGATGATAGATATTCCACAAATAAAAGAAAAGAAAATTGCTATTCAAAATTTTCCCGTGTGAATTCCACTAGTGAGAAGTCGGTCGATTAGTGATGACGTCACACTCATGTCCTCTAGCCTTCAGTATTTCGATGACAGCGGCTCAGCGCACCTTACCCCCATCTAGTTACGGCATTAGTTCTTCCTTTTAAACAACATTATAAAAATATCAGACATAAAAACTTAAACGGCTTGCAAGAATTTCTCCCAAACAGATTCAATAATAATAATAATAATAATGCCTTACATTTCTTTCTTTCACAAATAAATTAATTAGCAGAAGCAAAATTTTCGCATAACATTCAAAGTGATCACAAAAAATAACAGCGATTAAAGGCAAAACTTTTAAAAATAAAATGTCAATTAATGTTACAAAGTTGTTTGAAGTATCCGGTGTAGCAATTAAAAACCATCGTTGAAGTGAAAGAGCACTTAAAAATCTCAATAAAATTATGAATATTAGCGGAAAATACCATAAAATTATAAATTAATAGCTACATGTTCTGTTCATTTTTTTCCCTGTCTGTCACTAGATTCCTATCTTCGTAGCCACTTCACATTAAAGATTCTTATTTACATGAAAATGCTAAAAATTAAAAATATATCGAATCTTTAAAGGTTACAAAAAACTTAAAATTACTTTTTGAGGTCTTCTTTGTAGTTAATGTAAATTTAAAAATAAAATGCATTCTTTAATATTGATACGGCGTGTTTAATTTTCTTTATTATTCAAGATTTCGCAGGAAAGAAAAAAAAAAGAAAAAACTAATAAAAGTAAAATAAATATTTGAAATAAACAACAGTGAATATACTGACGTGAGAAAAAACTGTTCGTTTGGATGTGAGTGCTGCAGTATTGGAGATTTTGTATAACATATTTCCCTTTATATTGATTTCAATTTTTAAATATGATTGAACTGATAAAACATGACTAAATATGACTGATAAAACATCAACCTATTTTTTCTCTTTACCCTGTCAATGTATGATTTTTTTTTTTTTAATTTAAAAATTCATTGATAATAATGTTGCACTATTTTTACCTTTTGTCTCGCATGCAACATCTAATAATAACTAAAAATAAAAAAGATAATTTTATAGAGAGCTTTTTTCATAAATATGTTACAATTAATTAAAAAAAAAAATCTACCATGTACTCCTTCCATGCATGAAGAAATTGGATATTAACAATGATTAGTACAAGCAAAATATTCACGTCACTTTCAAATAATCTACAAAAACAGCGATTAAAAGCACAAATTTAAAAATAGTGAATTTTAAATTAGATTAGACAATTACTTGAAACTTCTTTTGAAGGCATTGATAAACACTGCCGAAATGAAAAGTAGAAAAATGTCAATAAAGTTATCAATATAAAAAAGAAAATTCTGAAATAATATACTTAATAAAAACAATTTCTAATATTAAAATAATAGCCATATTTTCTGTCAATTTTTCGGTTATTTTTCTTGAGACAACTTATTCGGAAAGACTTTATTTTGACGAAAATGGTGTTTAGTAGTTTTTTTTTTTTTTTTTTTTTATGACGGCCTATTATCTACACGAGGGATATAGGCCCGGGGGGAAGGTGCCCGCCGTGGGGGAGGGTTTTTTTCCCAAGGGAACCTATCCGTATTTACGCGAGGATATCCAAGGTTCCAAGAAAACAACTGAAAACTCCGAACGATTAGGGCGACGGGCGCGATTGAGATCCAGCACCTCCGGTCTACCAGCTTTGAGAGCAGAACCTCTTGGCCACTGGTAGAGTTTTGACGAAAATGGAAAAGTTAAAAAAAAAATTTCAACTATTTAAATAACAGAAAAATTAAACATTAAAAGGAAATTTTAATTTTTCATTGTAACTGACGTAAATTTAAAAGGAAGAAGTATTTTAATATTGCTAGAATTTAAATTTATTTTCAATTCTGCAGTATTTAAGATTTCAAATGAAAAAAAAAAGTTTGATGATTTATTAAAGGGTATTTTTCACCTGTCAAATGTTGTCAAATGTGCGATTTTTAAAGAAATTTTTCATTAATACTAATTTTTCAAAATCACACTCTTCTCTTTCTTAAGCAACATGCAACAAAATATTATCCCTAAAAATAATACATTGCTCGCGAGCACATCCCATAAACACATTACAACAAAAAACACTACCTTACATTTTTGCCTTGCATAAATAAATTAATTATTAACAAACATTAGCAGAAGCGAAATGTTCGCATCACTTACAGAGTGATCAGGAGAAAAGAAAGAGATGGGAGGGGGGTTTAAAACAGCGATTAAAAGCACAAATTTTAATAATGAAATGTCAATTAGTGTTACAAAGTAATTTGTAGCATCCGACGAAGAAATTAAAAACCACCATTAAAGTGGAAAAGCACTTAAAAACTTCAATAAAATTATGAATATCGATTAAACAAAATATCAAAAACTATAAACTGCGATTTACATTGTTGTTATTTTTCTCTTTTCTCCTATAAGGTACATTCTTTGTATCAAATTCTCATTTTAGACCCTATTTAGATGAAAATGTTAAATTCTGTAAATTATCGAACATTTAAGGGAAAAAAGGACCTTGAAACTAATTTTTTTAATTTTTTAAATCGTACTTTAAATAACTATTCAAGGGCCACACTATATGAATTATGGTATATATTTATCACACAAGAAATTAAAAAAAAAATTTTTTTTGTAGAAAAATAAGGAATTTTCGTGAATATTTTAAGCGTTATGAAGCGTTTATGTACGCAAATAAAATTATGCATAGTTTTTTTTAAACTAAAGATACAGTCGGACCTCATTATTCCGACACCCGATTTTCACGTCACTTCGTTTATCACGTCAGTTTTTCAAAGTCCCGATTTTCTGTATATGGTTTCAATGTAAATAAACTCCGGATTTTACATCGTTGAATAATTTTCAACTCCGGATATTCCGACGGTTTAGGAAAATTGTCCATTTTTCACAATCCATCTTATAAGCACGGAAATTAAGCGGTAAGAAATGCCTTAGAAAAATTTTTCACAAAAGTGTCTGAAATAAATGAGATAAATGAGAAATTTTACTTCAATCTCTTTTACCTGAATAAATAAAGCCACACACTATGAATAACCCACTTAAGCTCCAGATAGACGTTTCAGTCTACTCGCGGTCTTTATGTTCGGATCAGGCGGCGCTTTCTTGTGGTTACACTGCGTTTTTCATCAGACTAAAACCGAAGCATTGCATTGCATTGAAACGATCAGAAATGATCTAACATTCATTTCTGAAACAACGAATATTGATTACAATTCATTGCATAATATTGAACAAAGAATTGTAGGGAGTACATCTAGGGACAAGCAAACCTTAATTTATCAATATTTCATGTAACAATAAAAAAAAGTCATCATAAATCTGATTTTCATTATTTTCAATTTTGTTTTTGTGTTTATTTTGTGTAATAATAATGTTTTATTGCTTAAAACTGCAAGAAGAGTTTTGAATTTAAAATTGTAATTAATTAATTAAAAATACAGCTTATTATAAACATATTTTTCTCCAATCCCGGTTACCGCGACACTCCGCTTACGACGACACTTTTTTCTGGCCATTAGAGTGTCGGGATAACGAGGTTCGACTGTAATAAGCTGTACTTTTAATTAATTACTAAAGACATTTTTTAAAGACATTTCTTACCGCTTAATTTCCATGCTTATAAGATGGATTTTGAAAAATGGTCAATTTTCCTAAACTGTCGGGATATCCGAGTTAAAAATTGTTCAACGACGTAAAATCCGGAGTTTATTTACATTGCAATCATATACAGAAAATCGGGACTATGAAAAACTGACGTGATAAGCGAAGTGACGTGAAAACCGGGTGTCGGGATAATGAGGTCCGACTGTATAAACATTTTTCTCCAACCCCGGTTACCGGGACACTCTGCTTATGACGACACTTTTTTCTGGTCATTAGAGTGTCGGGATAACGAGGTTCGACTGTATTTGAAACTTCCGATGAAGCAACTAAAACCACCGTTGAAGTGAAAGAGCATGTAAAACCCCAATAAAGTTGTGGAAATTAATAAAAATATGTTTTGTATAATACCCTTTCTTCATATTCGCTATCACTACCCATTAAAAACTTCTACAGAAATATTAAAAGTTTTTTTTTTTTTTTTTTTTAATGCCAAATTTTTAAAGATTAAGAAAAATGACACTTAAATTTAAATGACATTTATTATTTTCTTTATAGATAATATAAATTTGAAATCAAAAAAAGAAAGAGGCTATTCTACCAGTAAATGTTTAGAAGACATTTATTCTGGATTCTATTTAAGATCTTAAGTGAAACTTCTTTTAAAGGCCACCCCTATTCAAGGGTCACCTCTATTAAGGGCCAATATTTTTAGGAACGAAAATTTTTCCCATAGACATAATATTATATTTACTCCTATTAGGGGCCGCACCTACCCCTCATAAAGGCCATTTTTTTCACATGTACCTTAAATCTTAAACAGGTGTATTGAATTTTTGAACCAAAAGATGAGTTCAGCAAACAACTGCACTTGCAACAAAGAAGGCAGGGGCAGGTGGGGAGAATTTAGTAACATAATGAAGGACTAAAAACTTTTCCACAAGTGAGAAAAACATGTGTTCCCCATACTTTGTTTGACCTTTCAACCTGTAGGAGTTGTGTTGGAGGGGAAACTTGACCCTTTGCTAAGGGCACACAAAGGATAACAGGTTATCAAGAAAAACTTATTCCACATTTAATAAAACTATGAGTGCATATTGAAGCATAATTTTTACACTAGAAATTTCATGCTCAGGCTTATGTAAAATTTTAAATTATGGCACCTAAATCAAGCCAAAGAGTACAGTTGGATTTGGATGACAAAATCAAAGTTCTTAATTATCATAAACAAGGAACATCGGCAAGAAAATTGGCTTCACAGTTTAATTGCAGCAAGAATCAAATAAACAATATTGTTAAAAACAAAGAGAAGTTACTGAAAGAATAGGCAGATTTTTAAAATCGCAGAATAAAAAGAAAGAGAAATGAAAAATTTGATCACCCCTATTCAAGGGCCACCCCTCGTAAGGGACAATTTTCAATAGAACGGCAGGTGGCCCTTACAGAGAGGTTTCACTGTACATGAAAACGAAAATTTAAATCTTAAAATAAATTCCAGAAATTGATAAAAGTAAAAATAATTAGTTTATATTATAAAATAATAACAATAATAATAATAATAATAACAAGTTGGAAATGGCTCGTCACACTTGGCAAATGAGGTGCGTTCGTACTATAACTAGTTTTATAAATATTTTTTGCACCGCATATTGTACTGAATATATATTTTAGTGCACTTCATAAGTGCATGTCCATTTCATTCTGTTCGAAAGGCTGTAACATCACTAAAATGCACTTGAGATAATTTTTTCCCATTGGCCGTAATGTAACGGAAAACTTTTGACAGCCCCTGTAATTAAACTATATATCCGATTTTCATAAAATTTGAAATAACTCGACAAAATTATGCGACAGCTATATATTTTAAATTTCAAACGATTCGGTTGGGTAGTTTTTGCGCTGTTATATGCGCAAGGACAGACAAACGACTATAGGTGCTATATATTTATATAGTAATTACGAAATCACTTAATAAACTGATGACGTTAAATGTATTACCAAATATATTAATTCAATACCTAACATATGGGTTCATTATCTTTATATTGACTGAAATCTTCATTAATTGGAAAGATTTTTTTCCCAATTAACCTATTAAAAGTATATATATAAAACTTTCATATTAATAAAAATTATTATTAATTTTTTTTCCCTTTTATTTTCTTTCTTCTCTTTTTATTTATTTATTTGTTTCTAACTTAAACATTATCCGCTATAAAATAACGAATTGCTCGCAAGCATTTGACAAATTACAATAAAAAACACTATCTTCCGCTTCCTCCTTGCATAAATAAATTGGTTATTAACAATCATTAACAGAAGCAAGATGTTAGCATCACTTTCAAAGTGGTCACAAAAAAAAAAAAAAAAAAGAAACAGCATTTAAACGCACAACTTTTAAAAATGAAATGTCAATTAGTGCTACAAATTTGTTTGAAGCATCGAATGAAGCAATTAAAAACCATCGTTAAAATGAAAGAGCACTTAAAAATCTCAATAAAATTATGAATATTTATAAAAATATCAAAAACGACAAATTACCTTTTGTATGTGCTGTTATCTTTTTCTCTATTTATCTATAAAACGTCTCCCTTCTCTTCTGCTCTAGGTTTAAATATCCTTTCTTTTGATGAAAATGTTAAAAGTATATTTTTTTTTAGAAAGTTTAAATATGAAAGATGTTTACTTTTTAGCATCATACAAGATTTTCTTCACAGCTGATGTAAATTTAAAAGACAAAATATAGCCACCCCCGGCTGAAAATTTTTGTTTTCAAAACCCGTAGAAGGGAGGTGCTGGGGTTTGACTTACACTCGTGCACGATTTGAGCTGAACGTGAGCCGAAGCCGAAATTTCTGCTCAAGGTCGACCCAAACCCGATACACTTCAACCCGAACCCAAAATATTAAAATTCGAACCAGAAGTGAAAGAAAATTTATCCATAATTTAATGCAATTATGAAAAAATAGGCCACAATTTTATTTCTAATACCAATTTTACCGTTTTTGAAAAAAAAAAAATACATATAGACTCATTCATATATAGCTTCTTTAATTAATATATAATATATGACTATGCATAATATCATTAATAGATAGTCGTTCAAATATATTGTTTTTTTCATTTGTAAAATATTAAAGACTTTCTTTTGAAAAATCAGGTTAACCGGACTTGAAAGAATCATACCTAACCCCAACCCGAAACATTTAAAGTCCACGTCCGCAGTTTACTCGTAACAAAAAAAAATAGCCTCACTCCTAACTGTGGGTCGGCCCGGGTTAGGGTGAATTCGGGTTACCCAATCCGATGCAGGGCTCCACGTTTAAACCCATGTCGCACTTGTTGGCGGCTGAATCATCCTCGCCGTTTATGTCCCGGGACCAAAAATCCTGAAAGCGTTAACCAAGGAGGAGTGCAGCAATAGAGGTCTGCACGGGCCGGAATTTCCAGGCCCGGGCCCGGCCCGGTGTAAAAATTGAAAGTTCGGCCCGAGCCCGGCCCGGCCCGTTTACATTTTTACCGTTCTCGGCCCGGCCCGGCCCGTACAAAAATGAGTGAAAACAGGCCCGGCCCGACTAAATTTCTACAAAAAATTCCGTTTTTTCTCGACATACAATTAAGATTCTTTTAATGAATACTACATGCATATTTATGGGAACATATTACAGTATATTTTAAATTACTATGTGTTCGCAAAATAGAAAACACACAATAGTAAACGTTAACGATTACTTACAGTGTTTCAGTCAACGTCTCTACAGACGTTTCAAAATTTAAATAAGGGTTCATTAAAAGATTATTGTAGTTTAGAATAAAGGGTTAAAAAACATGATAATTTTTGAAGATTATAATAAAAGGTAGATTTGTGAAAATATTTCTGTCATTTTTAAGGCTTTTCTCAAATCCAAAGGAGCTACATTTTGATAAATCTATGAATTCATTTCTTTTCGGAAACGCATGAGATTGGCAGGTATTCTTATTCAGAAACCATGTAAATGCGTTTTTTCTTAGATAAAAGTAATATATCTTTCAGAAAATACTGCCAAAGTTAGCGTTTTGAATCGAATTTCCGGAAGCGATAGCACAGGAAAGGAGAAAAACGTACAGTCACGTGACAAGAGTCTCTGTTGTCTCTGTACGTAATTTATGAAAAATGGAAACGCTATTCGATCCCAAATGCCTTCAATACTCAGGCCTGTCAATTTTATGCCTTTATAGTTAAAAATGAGTCAGAAAATGTGTATGAGAGTTTCGCATTGTTGAGCAGTAAATATGAGAACCACCTTAAGGTACATTTCCAAAGATACTGTTAACAGAAGTTCATTATCGCTATTAATAGTTTTACAAAACATAATGCCTGTCCTACACATCCTGAGAACGATTAAGACCAGTTCCGTCTAGTGATGGGCGATTCTGGAAAATTTGAGAGTCGATTAAAATCGACATCGTATAAAACAGAATCGATCGCAATAAGAATCGATTCCCAAATTCTAGAATCGATACTTGAATCGATATTTCGATGTTCACAGATTCACACAGATAAGCTGAAAAACAGTACAGTAAACTATGTCTAAGGCGGAATCGGTCGGGACTGAGAAAAATTTCCGTGGTAGACAATATTCCGGCTTATGCAAAAAAGCCCCCACCCCCCACCCCCCACCCCCCCAAAAAAAAAATCCCTGGAAGATGACGATCTTTTATTGATTCTCCTGACTAGAAAATCGGTTGAAAACTGAAATTCTGAAAGATCCTTTGTCTTTTTAAAGATAAATGAGGAACTTTATTCAATTTCTTAGTACTGCTGTAATACATTCATATTGGAAGTTTATACACACCAAAAAAAAAAAAAAAAAAACTTCGAGAATGAGAAAGAACGCTATAATTTTGAATTTGAGTACAATCTTAAAGTATAATACATTGTACTTTCGAAAATACGTAATCATTTTCATAAATGTTCATTTTACTAGAAATACTAACTTTTAGATGCAATTTTGCATATGAAAAAATGGCCATAAGCATAAATTCCTTAAAATTTAAAGTTTCTGTTCTTTTGAATTAACTTTTTTAAAAGCTTAAGGAATTTTAGCTAACATGCTCGACATTGAGTTATTTGACTTATCAGTTTTAAAGTTTAATAAACAAAGCGCTTTTCATTTTTAAATTATCCTTTTTCCGCCTTATGCAAAATTTTGGTTTCGGTGGAACCTTAAAATCCTTTCCGTTTCCGCGTCAGACAGATTCCGCCTTATGCAGCATGAATTAATGTAATTTTCTATGGGTTCGCCGGGACTTGAAAAAATTGCTGCGGTAGACAGATTTCCGATTTATACAGAGTCCGCCTTAGACAGAATTTACTGTAATTCCAAAACGTAGCGAATCAACAGGGCCGTAGCGACTATCCCTCACCTCCATTTATGTGGGCCATAGACAATGTTAGCGGCCCAGAAGTAAGCTACTACAGACCTTTGAGTCAAAAAAATAAGGTTTTTTAACTTTTAAAATTATTATTTTTAAGATGTAATTTTGATAATAATTTATATTATATTTAAATTTATCTTTCAAAAAAGATCTCGGTCAGATAAAAAAAAAGAAAGAAATGATTTTTTTTTTTTTCATCCGGAAAAGATGTACTTTCTACTCTAACTCTTATTTCTTTAACCAAACAGATGGGGACTTTCTTCCTATAAACGTCATTCTTAAAAATGCGCAGATGAGCGAAATTTTGAAGGCTCTAAATTTATTTAAAAACTTAAATGGTTTTTCAGTCTTTTTAGGGTCTTCTATAAGTGTGGGGGAAATGCAAATATTGCAAATCTTCTTTTAAAATAGCTGTGATGAATGTAATTAACCAAGTATCACATACTAATTATCCCCCAATTAATAATCAAAATTCTCCTTTTAATAATATATTTAATTAAAATTTCTTTCCCTTTTTAAAATACATATCTCCTTATCTCATTTACAGTTTATAAATATCTTTCTTTTTAATGTTTACCAAATATTTAGCTGTTAAGAAAAAAAGAAAAAAAAAGTTCTCATCCTAGAGCCATTAAGAATGAAATAACATACTTTTCTCTGGTTAACAAATAAATAAAAGTACATTCCTTGATTATATGGTATTATATGGGGTTTTTTTTGTTGTTTTTTTTTTCCAGCAGTAATCTAAAAACCATAAACAGTTATTGACTCATTCGCTGACATGCAGAGTGCACTCACTGAAACAATAATAAATAAAAAAGAAAAGCATCGAGTTAAACTGATGGCATTGAGCTCACAGTCTATTCATACTAATTGTATTTTATACTCTTACTTCAAAGAATGCCTTTCGAAAAATAAATTAAGGGGGGAATCGCCCCCCCCCCTCCCGTCACATCTCTATACTTAAACAATAAGCCTCCAAATCTCATCAGGGAAGCGCGTTATCAGAATAAACTAGTTACCAAATTTGAAGCAAATCAGATAGAAAAACCCATATATCTAAATTAAGGGGGGTTAGCTTCTGTTCCTCCCTTTATACTTAAATAATGAACCTCCAAATTTAATCAGGGAAGCGTCTTATCAGAATTAACCGGTATACCAAAATTGAAGCAAATGTGATAATTCTGCATGAAAAACCCATTTATCCAAGTGGGGGGAATAGCCCCCGTACGCCCTCCTTTATGCTTAACCAATGAACCCCCAAAACTAATCAGGGAAGCGCCTTATGAGAATGAATCTAGAAAAAAAATTGAAGCAAGTCGGATATTTCTATCGAGAGTTATCGCGTTACGTATGTACGTACGTACATACATACATACATACAGAAACTGCGGGCACATTAGCTCTCAGGCTTTGATAGCCTGTGAGCTAAAAAGAAAAGTGCCCAGTTAAACTGATGGCATTGAGCTCACAGGCTATTCACACTAACTGTATATTATGCTCTTATTTCAAAGCCCCTCGAAAAATAAACTAAGGGGAGGGGGAATTGCTCCTCCCCGTTTCCCCTCTTTATATTTAACCAATGACCCTCCAAATGTCATCAGGGAAGCGCCTTATCTAAATAAATCGATATACCAAATTTGAAGCAAATCGGCTACAAAAACCCATTTATCTAAATTAAGGGGGTATTAGCCCCCGTTTTCCCTTTTATGTTTAACCAATGAACTTCCAAATCTAATTAGGGAAGCGCCTTATCAGAATAAACTGGTATACCAAATTTGAAGTAAATCGGAAGCGAAACCCATCTATCTAAATTAAGGAGAGTATTATCCTCTCGTTCTCCCCCTACCCCCTTTAGACTATAACAATGAACCTTCAAATATAATCGGAGAAACTCGTTATCAAAATTAACCGGTATACCAAAATTTGAAGAAAATCTGATAATTCTGCATGAAAAACCCATTTATCTAAGTTAGGGAGGGGGGGGCTAGCCCCCGTTGCCCCCTTTATACTTAACCAATGAACTCCCAAAACTAATCAGGTAAGCGCTTTAGCAGAATGAATATAGAAAAAAAATTGAAGCAAATCGGATATTTCTATCAAGAGTTATCGCGTTACGTACATACATACATACATACATACAATACCGACGGGCGCATTAAATCTCAGGCTTTGATAGCTTGTGAGCTAAAAAGTGCCAAGAGCGTGTAACTAGGGAGGGGGGAGGAAGGACAGAAAATAAAAGAGGACGTTAAAAGCTTTCCAACAATATGTTACACGAGATGGTTTAGAAGAAACAATAAATATGCCCCCCGGGGGGCAGGTAAGTCTCAAACGGTGGGAGGAGCGACCTCAAATGTATCTTTGGTCAAGGTTTCAAAATGTGGATTTATAATGAAATAGAACGAGAATTGGGCATTTTTAAAATAGCATGCATATTTTGAACGGCCCTGTAAATTAAGATTGGCGAGGAAGGGTGGGGGTGGGGGGGGGGGGCGGAAAGGATTAGAACGGATGAACTTGAAAAATACAACATAATAAACTAGTAACCCGAATAACTAGACTTCTAAACAAAAGTATAACGATTTAACCTAGTACTGAATTCAGGGAGTGACCGGGGGGAACATTGGAATGTCCCTCCCGAAAGTTGTGAGATTTTATGCTTTTTAATGGAAAAATGTGCATCCCCCCTTACGGAACTCTAAAATCCCCCCCCCCCCCCCCTCATTCCGACGGAGCAGTCAAGAAATCAACCCGCCATTCAACACTGAACCTAGAAAGAAAAAAAAAAAGCTCTTATACAAAATTTTACAGCAATTCTGCCACTAAAACAGTAAAATTGGAGGAATTTATTCAACCCGAATCGTGGATCATGCGCGATGCGATTTGAATTGAAGTAAATCAAAATATAACGATTTCAGCCGCATCTAAAAATCGGCATCGAATCTGAACTGAATCGATTCGCCCGAATCTAAAAAATTGAAGTAAATCAAAATATAGCGATTCTGCCCGCATCTAAAGATCGACATCGAATCTGAACTGAATCGATTCGCCATTTTTGATCTTAATTTACGGGCAGAATCGATGCGGTCATTTTTCCTTGCTTTCTTTTGTCTTTAGAAAAAGAAAGCGTTGGATTCGTGAAAAATTTCGACTTCCGGTTTTCGAACGATTTATGGTTTTAGAAGATCTTGTCTGGAATACGATTTGACTATTTTTATACATTGTCTGTCTGTCAGTCTGTCTATTTGTTTGTCTCTGACAAAAAAATTGTGGGCGGTCTATTTCAAGAACTAATGCATGGAATCTGTTGAAACTTTAGATTCAATTAGACTTTCATATAAATTGGTGCTGATTACTTTTTGATGTAAATCTACTGACAGGTGGCGCTGCTATGCTGCATTTTTCCGATTTTCGCAATAGCTCTATCTCAAGAACTAATGCACGGGTTTTCATCAAACTTCACATTCAGTTAGACGTTGGCATAAATTGTTGCATATTAGATTTCGGTGTAAATCGCCTAACAGGGGGCGTTGTTATGCAGATTTTATCAGCAGTGTTGAATTCAGACAATTTTCTCCGGGAGAGATTTCTGCGGATCCAAAGAGGGACAGTTTAGAGGGGAAGGGGATTGGACTTTTGTACATTAAGCATAAAATCTCAAACCTTCTGGAAGGACATGTCCCTCCGGACTACCCCCGGAATTCAACAAGTTTTTCTTGATTTAAACGATTTTAGGGATCATATCTCAAGAACTAATGAACGGAATTTCATCAAACTTAATATTCTGTCATAAGTTGTTCATGATTAGGTTTTCGGGTATATAACAGGTATAACAGGTATTTTCATATAACAGGTTGTGCTGCCATGCTGCTTTTTTTTTTTTTTTAGCAGTGTTGACTTCAGACATTTTTCTCCGGGGGGGATTTCTATGGTTCTGGAAAGGGACATTCTAGAGTTTCGGGGGGGGGGGGGGGGGCGAGGGAATTGGACTTTTGTCCCTTAAGCATAAAATCTGAAATCTTCATGAGGGAAATTTCAATGTTCCGTGTGTGTGTGTGTGGGCGGGGGGGGCGGGTGTCCACCAGTACCAGCCCCTGAATTTAACACTGTTTTTCAGAATTTACAAGATATTAGTGATAATATCTCAAGAAGTAATGACCGGAATTTCATCAAACTTAATATTATGTGTCATTGACATAAGTTGTTCCTTAGTTTTTCGTGTTAATCATGTAACAGGCTGCGCTGCTATACTGTTTTTTTTTTTTTTGCATGATATTCGTGATAGCCATATCTCAAAACTAATGCACGTAATTTAATCAAACTTCATATTCTGTTACACTTTCAGATAAATAGATCCTTATTAGGCTTGGGTGTATACTGCCCAACAGCTGTCACTTTTGTGCTCTTTGAATTGGGATTTTTTCCGTTGCGGACATCTAGGCTAATATCAGACGAACGTCTTTTTGCACGCTTTTTTTTCGCTCTTACACCGTCTCTACACATGCTGGCGAAGGTGTAGGGAAGGCGTAAGAGCGAAAAAAGCGTGCAAAAAGAAGTTCGTCTGACATTAGCCTAAGAGGGTGTAAGCCGAAATTCAATGACTTGTTAGGAAAATGCAATGCTTATATTTTCTTTTAAAAGGCACATACTTCAACGAACCTATGCTTTTTGAATCCTCATGATGCGCATATGTTATCATTTAAATTTGACACCGTGATAGCGAATTTTGAAGTTTTAACATTTATGAGGCAGATGAAAGTTTTGGGATTGGCACATCCAAATACTTTATCTTCAATTTTTGAAGGAAAATGAAAATGATTACTTTATTTTGTCTTAGAGACATCGATTAAAAAATTCATAGTATCGATTTTATCGAGTTGGCTACAGTATCGATTAAATCGATTAAAAAAATCGAAATCGCCCATCACTAGTTCCGTCCCTGCACAAGTCTGCCAAAAAAATTAAACCCGGGATCAGGCATCATGTAACTGTACGATGCCGATCTCTACGATGGACATGTTACATTTCTGTATTGATGTTGTTAAACTCGCATCGGCTCGTAACGCACATTTATACTCCTCGAAAAAGTCATATTCATTGGAAATGACCTCGTATTTTATCTGCTCCTCTCAAATTCTTATATCGGGCCGATAGGCCCGATTAATTTTTTTTATCGGCCCGCCCCGGCCCTGCAGGCCCGTTCAATTTTTTTGCCGGCCCGGCCCGTTGAAAAAATTGTCCTAATTCTGCCGGCCCGGCCCGTTTGAAAATTCTCCTCCATTCCGCCGGCCCGGCCCTTGGGCCGGCCCGGGTACGGGCCTCGGGCCAAGCCCGGGCCCGTGCAGACCTCTAGTGCAGCAGGGTCTTTTAAATACAAAAACCTCAGCTCTCGAGGTAGGGTAAGGCTGCACACAGACGCGTGCTTAGCCCTCCTTCTCCTGTTTTCGTGGAAATCTTTTCTTCTGAACCCATCTGCGGTTTATTCACAAAAGAATGAGGGGAATTAACAATGGATCAGGAGATAAGGAGCTCAACCCTACTTGAAGGAAAGGTTCCGCTTTTGAGGACATCAGTCCCTTTCTTTCTAAAGTCATTAAAAATCAAAGACACCGCGTGGCTACAAAAAACGATGTCGACACTGATAACAGTTAGAAGGATGGTGCGTTCGCAGCCTAAAGCTGCGTACACACTATCCTTCTAACTGTAATCAGTGTCGGCTTCGTTTGTTCTTGCCACGCGGTGTCTTTGATTTTTAACGACTTTAGCAGGAAAGGGACTGATGTCCAGCAAAAGAGGAACCTTTCCTTCAAGTAGAGTCGAGCTCCTTATCTCCTGACCCATTGTTGATTCCCCTCATTCTTTTGTCAATAAACCGCAGATGGGTTCAGTACAAAAGCTTTTCCAAGAATACTGGACAAGCAGGCAAAATACGCGTGAGTACGCAGCCTAAGGCTGCAATGCTGCATACAGACGCTTGTTTTGCCGTCCTTCTCCAGTTTTCGTGGAAATCTTCTTCAGGACCCTTCTGCGGTTTATTCACAAAAGAATGAGGGGAATCAACAATGGGGCAGAGGATAAGGAGCTCAACCTACAGAACCTACGGAGTTTCTCTAGCTCAACCAGGGTTCTCGTTGCCGCTCGCCATTGCGCCAAATCGCGACAAAATGATCCATTTGGTGAGCAAAAGATCAATCAGGCTTGCCAAATTGCGAGTGCCCAACTTATGCTTTTTTGTCTGAGTGTGTGTGTGTGCCAAAACAGTCAAGATTCTTATGCGCATTGCTAAACGCTTGACGTCGCTTTACACGTTCAATCGCACCGTGTCATTTACATTGCTCGACTTATAGAGATACTGACTTAAAACCAATTCAGTTTAGCAACAGCCAAAGACACAGAAAGGTTTTCTCTATTGTCTGTTAATCACTATCTATGCATCGGCATCGCGCCGGTAAAAATACAAACAAAATTGCTGGCATCAAGCGCCAAACAGAGAAATGTTTTGCTGGAATGATTTGTTGAAATTAGCCAATTTTCATACTATTTATTAGTTGTATGCAAAGTATCATTTTTTTTCTATCGGCCAAGAGTCGAAATCTCATAGCAATTTTTAGTGTAATTTTAACAACGGTAAATCAAAGATAGCTTTTTTTTAACTTTTATTTAGAATGCTAAAAGAATCTCTGAAACATTTACACATTTAGCATACATTTAGAATGTACTTGTTTTTAATAGTTTCGGTAGCGGTTAGTCTAATTTCTATTTTATAAGCAATTACAAAAAGTTAGGTTATTTTAAAACATTTTGAAAAAAAAAAAAAAAAAAAAAAGAGAGAGAGAGATAATATGGGGGTTAAAGATAGATTTTTTAGTGTTTCACGACGAATCTATTTTGCTAACATTTCTTTTAATTTGGCTACTGTTTTTTATTTCTAATTCGCCAAATCGCTAATGTTGTTCAAAAGCCAGCGAGAACACTGAGATCAACCCTACTTGAACGAAAGGTTCCTCTTTAGCAGGAAATCAGTCCCTTTCCTTTTAAAGTCTTTAAAAATCAAAAACACTGCGTGGCCACAAGAAACGATGCCGACACTGATAACAGTTAGAAGGATGGTCCGTTCGCAGCTTAATGTTGAACCGGGTCCCAATATGGCGGTTATTTTGGGAAACATGATGAATACGCATTAGCTCCCCTATTAGCCTTAGGCCTAAACGTTCGGAGATTTCCAACTTGCATTACTTTGCGTAAATATAGGAACTGCCTTAGGTTCACCCACGAGTACACCCACTCCCTTAGCCTATATCCTTTGGGCAGATAATCGGCCGAACAAACACTAACCAACCTAAAACGAATATATATTATTTAAAATTGTCAATTAGTGCTTCAAAAATTTTCTTTCAAAATAATCACGATCTTACTTGAAAACAAAAACGTTAGTGTAAAACCTGAAGAAAAAAAAAATAATAAGTCTTATATTATAAGGGGGGAAAACTGCTTATTTTTGGATTTGGATGTTGTAGTACTGAAGATGTTGCACAACACATTTCTGTGAACATAAATGGACTGATTTATGGATGCATTAGTTGGAACGTTTTCTTTTACTTTCAAAACACGTGTTTGTTCAAATTCCATATGTAGTAGTTCTGCGCAAATTTGTCCACTTTCCCTTATAACCAACAACCGCTATAAACTAAGAAATAAATGGGCAGCGTGAAAAGTCCACAAATAAAAATATGTGTGTAGAAAAAGGGCATGAAAATGTGTGTGTAGAAAACGGGCATGAAAATATGCGTGTAGAAAAGGGGAAAAAAAAATGTGTTTAGAAAAGGTGCATGAAAATATGTGTTTAGAAAAGAGATATGAAAATATGTGTGTAGAAAATCTGTTAAGAAAAGGGACACGAGAATACGTGTGTAGAAAAGTGGCAGAAAATATGTTTAGAAAAGGAGCATGAAAATAAGAAAAGAAGCAGAAAATATATGTGGAGAAAAGGGGAATGAAAATATGTGTGTATATGTGTGTATTTCTTAATATAAGGCTATAAAGTTCAATTCTTCCATTTGAACAACCTACATAAATATCATACTTAAAAACAATGAATTGCTTGCCCTTAAGGGTGCTCTGAAATCCAAAAGGGCAACTTTCTGAAATAAGTTTTAATTTATTTTTGTTCGAAAATGTATGAATCCAGCTGGTGGTGTTGTTCAGAAACTACGTAATTGATCTGTTTTTTCCTTTTTTTTTTTTTTTTTTTTTTTTGCAAACGCAATAGATTTTTCAGAATGAATATAGTGTCAAAGTGGACGTTTTGAACCGAATTTCCGCGCGAAGGAAGAAAGAGCACAAAATAGCGGGCGAAAAACGTGTTTGTCACGTGATCAAATTCGCTTATAACTCAATGGGTAATTGAGTGATCAAAAAATGGAAAAAACAGTTCAATTCCAAAGCGCTTTCATGGCCAGGCTTTTCAATTTAATACCTTTCCGTTAAAAAATGAATTTGTAAATGTGTCAAAACGTTTTGCGCTTATTGAGCAGAGCAGTTAAGAACAGCCTTAAACAGATTACAGTAAAAAAGCTCTATGTTGTACTTCTTGTAATTATTAACAATCATTAAGAAGCAAAGTGCTTGCATCACTTTCAAAGTGTTCACAAGAAAAAATATATATATATAGCGTTTAAATGACAAAACTTTTAAAAATAAAATGTCAGTTAGTGCAACGAAGTTGTGTCAAGTATCTTATGAAGCAATTAAAAACCACCATTGAAGTGGAAAAGCACTTAAAAACCCCAATAAAATTATGAAAATTAATAAAAATATCAAAAACGATAAATTACCATTTGCATGCGCTTTTTTTTTTCTACCCATCTAATACAAACCTTTTCTCTCCTACTTTACTTTCAGTTGAAAGACTTATTTAGATGAAAATGTTAAACTTAAGAAAAAAATTTCGAAATTAAATATTAAAGAAGCTTACTTTTTAACGGCATTTAATATATGCATATATTTTTTTATAACTGATCTAAATTTAAAAAGGAGAAAGTGTTATTTAATATTTTCGCAGATTAAACATTAAAAATAAGCAAAGAAACAACACTAAAAGGAGATGGCAAAGAAGAAAAATTTGTCGCTGAAAGTAAAAAAAGAAGAAAAAATCACGACGATGTAAAAGCTTGAAATCACATATTTTTTCATTGTTTACAAAAATTTATTTTACACAATTTGAAGAAATGTGATATTTATAAAAGCTATCAATACAAGCTTTCATTTTTAAAAAGATTGTTTCGAGTAAAATGGAATATATTGTAATTTAAATCTTCTTATAAATTATCACATGCGTGCAAAAATTTAAAATATTTTTTTTCTTTTTTTCTTTCTGACTGAGAAATTTGGAAGCAATTTTAAGAAATGGGATATTTGTTAAAGTTATCAATGCAAGTAAAAAAAAAAAAAAAAAAAAATCTTAAAAAGTATTTTTTAATCGTAGTAAAATAAACTTTAATTTTAATTAAAACCTGTAAAAAAATTCCATATAAACGTTTTATAAATTATCACATTGAAGCAAAAGGGTGTAAAAATGTTAAATATATTTTCTTTTATTTTTTTTTCCCTTTTTTTACGATTAATTAGAAAATTTTACATGGAATAAAATATTTGTTAAAATTATCAATACAAGTTTAATATTGCTTTTTTTTTTCTCGGCGGATAAAATTAATTATCTTCTAATTTAAATGAAAAAACTTTAAGATTTACATCAAAGCGTTTTACAAATTAACGCGCAGTTATAGGAAGAAAGAAAATTTTAATTTTTTAAAATTATTAATTAAAAAGTTATTTTTACAGATTTTGTAAAACGAGATATTGATATATTTATTAAAATTATCAATGCATGTTTTGTATATGTTTTATGTCATTGTTACATTTTCTTGGTTAAAAAAAAAATGTATTGAATTGAAATTTAAAAAAATCATTAAATATTAAATTAAAGCTAATCGTAAAATGCTCTGTGATAACGAAATAATTAATGTTTCAATTTATTCCTAGAAAATGCAGCAATAACTACAATCTGTACAATGATGTCTATAAATAACATGAACAGAGTTTACACACAATTATTTTGTCTTTAGTCTGCAAGACATTAATTACTCCACTTTACAAAAGAAAATGAATACAATACGGAATAATTAGAAGAATGAATGAAAAATATGGGTTATATTAGATTATTCACAATGATATGCATGTACTGTAGCTTTATTTATTTTTATAATTCAATAAAATGTATTAACATAGATGCACATTAAACATTAAAAACATAAAGCTCTAAATAAAATTCTAAGACGAAATACAATAATTCACCTTGATTCAATCACAAAATGATTCAATCACAAAATATACAATATAAACTTTACAAATCTCACCGTTTTACTTAAAAGGCGGAAAAGATAATAATAATATAGATGTTACATTTTAAAAATATACATTTTATTTAAATTTCCTATCACGTTCGGCCTGCAATCCCGCGGCCTTCGTCAAGGGATATTTTTTAATTGCTGTTCTATTCATTCAAATACGTCACTTCGTTTGAAATGGGAGAGTCTATAATTTATTAGGGTAGCTGGAAGTAGAAGTAGGCTTGGATTGAATTTAAGTATAGAAAAATATTTAACTGCCGTTTTATTTATTTTATTTTAATACGTCACTTTATTCACATACGTCACTTTAATTTTAAATGCATAGCTGGATAGTAGTAGAAGCAGAAGCGTTTCGGATTAAACTTGCGTAGAGGAAAATATTTAACTGGCGTACCGATCATTAATATCATATATTATCATATATAATCATTATTATCATATATTATCATATACTGGGTGCAATATGTTATCTATCGCCGACCTTTACTTTCTCAACCGTTGGTCCAAGACATATAGTTCCAGTTACAAAAACGTTTCAAATGAGGTAAATATTCACGTTGTGGCATTATTTAAAGTAAAAAATCAATTTTAAAAAAATTACGAAATCTAACTTTTTATACAGTCCCCCAGTCCCTATAGTTATATTTAGTAAAAGTATACACATATCATAACAGATATAACACAAAAAGTTTGACATCTGTACTGCAAAAATTGACACAGTTATTAAATTTCAAAGTTTGAGATTTTTGCACACGATTTTGTCTTTCATTGAGGGATCAGTTAAAAGATGAATTAAAGTAACTCGAGATCAAAATCAGGGTGCAATGTCCTTTTTACGGCGAAACCATCTTTAATCAGTATCGCCAAATCGGGGTATCACCAAAGAGGGTTATTTCATCTAAAAATTTGAGCTGACTTTTAGGGGTCGTATACAAAGCGAAGAATGAAATATTGAAATGAAACAGAAAAATAAATATCAATTTATTATAATATCATAAAATGGTCTACAATAAAATATAAATAAATTAAACGCCGGAATCGTCTAGAGATACTGTTCAAAGTGTTCTGATTCATTGACGGCAATTCACAATTGAATGCGTGACAGTACTGACAAGGGAACCACTTTAGGTGTTGCTCGCACCTAGAATCGAGACCTGGTGCATTTTGTAGCCCTATGCATAAAAGTTAGAGAACCGATAAAAATTCTTTGTTAAAATCATATTTTATATATATTTTTTTTATATTTATAATTTTTTATTATTGGATTTTTATTTGTTAATTTTACACCAAAAGAGAGTTAAGTCGCCAGTTATGGCACTTCAAAATTTTCACTAGCTTTATACTTGCAATAGGTTTACGTCCAAAACATTACAACACGGTGCGTAGCGAAAATACTGAGCTAGGGTTGCCGGAAAACTATACGGGACGAAAAAGACGCCAATCTTTCCCCGCCAAATATGTAAATATAATATTGTATTTTTTAAAAATCAAATTCGTAGGTTCTTGAAGGAATTTTAAAACTTTTTTCAACATTTTATAGTTATTGACTAATTTATATTTTTAACTATTTTTTTTTAAAAAACTTTTACTTTAACAGCCCGAAAAGTGGTCTCGAAAATTGCATTTTCAAAAAGTTAATCTGCTGTAAAATCAAAAAATATTATTTTAACAAAAAAATTTTATCGATTCCCAAACTTCCTAATATAGAGCTTTAAAATGCACCAGGTTTCAATACTAGGTGCGAGCAACACCTAAAGTGGTTCCCTTGTGAGTCCTGGACACGTTAGAGCATAGCAGGTGTGCAAACTGTGCGAAAATCAAGGATGATGCGCTGATTCTGATAAACCACAGAAGTGGTCTCAGTCACATAGACCTATCCCTTGATGTAACCCCAGAAGTAGAAGTGCATGAGAGGCAAGTCTGGCGAACGTGGTGGCCACTCTACCGGATCACCATATCCAAGGATCTGTTGACCGAATTTGGTGGCCAGATACTCCCGGACGTTTGATGTATTATGCGAAGAAGGCCCCATCATGTTGAAACCACACCCGGCATACATGTCAGAGAGGCAGATCTTCATGCTAGCCACGTACCGTGTTTTATAGCAGATGCAGGTAACGATCGCCCGTTAAGGTCCCATTGTAGTAGATAGGTTCCAGCAATCTGGGTTCCCCATATTCCGCACTACAGGTGTCGTACTGTGCGGGCGATGTGGAGATTTTCCAGAGACCAGTAATGCACATTGTATACGTCTACAATGCCACCCCGTGTAAATACTGACTCATCTGTCCACAGAATGTCATACAGGAACGACGGATTTTCCTTTAAGGTGTTGAGCATGAAATTGCAATAATCAAATCGTGGTGCGTGGTCACCCAGAATCAATGCTTGCACCAGTGTCGGATGGTATGGATGCGCATTATGCGCATGCAACAAATATTTCATTCTTCGCTTTGTATACGACCCCTAAAAGTTAGCTCTTATTCTTAGATGAAATAACCCTGTTTGATTAAACCCCGATTTGGCGAAACCGGCTAAAGGTGGTTTCGCCGTAAAAAGGATATTGCACCCTGATTTTGATCTCAAATTACTTTAATTCATCTTTTAACTGATCCCTCAATGAAAGACAAAATCGTGTGCAATGGTTTTGCACACGATTTGCACACGATTTCAAAGTTTGAGATATCAAACTTTGAAATTTAATAACTGTGTCAATTTTTATAGTACAGATGTCAAACTTTTTGTATTACATCTGTTATGATATATGTAAACTTTTACTAAATATAACTATAGAGACTGAGGGACCGTATAAAAAGTTAGATTTCGTAATTTTTATAAAATTGATTTTTTACTTTAAGTAATGCTGCAGCATGAATATTTACCTCATTTGAAACGTTTTTGTAATTGAAACTATATGTCTAGGACGAACGGTTGAGAAATTAAAGGCCGGCGAATAGATAACATATTGCACCTTATATAATCCTTATTATCATATATTAATCAATATTATCATCATCAATGTGTTTTTAACTTGTAATATCTATATTATTATTATCTTTGTTATAAAACAGTGAACTTTTTAAAGTTCATATTGCATATTTTGTCATAAAACTCTGTCGAAAAAGTATGCAAAATATAATACACGATGAACTGCAACTCAAGAAAAGATGGATATATGCCAAAAATGCGAATACGTTTGGGTATATATACATAAAAAATTACTTGCAAGTCGACGATAGACACAGAAACCGTACGCTTCGCTAGTGCAACCGGCTTAATTGCACACCAAACTGAGACAACAAATAGGAGTGCTATCACCCTCTCCGCAATTTTAGCTTAAAACAAGAGGAACACTATCGCGCTTCCCGCAATTTTGGCAAATAACAAGAGGAACGGTGTCGCGCTTCCCGCAATTTTGGCACATAACAAGAGAAGCGCGATACGATATATACCTGTATTTCCTCTTGTATTTTCTTATCAAAATTATAAAAGAAGAAAGAAAAAATACTTATTTCATCTAATTTTATAGATAAAGAAGCACGTGCAAAGTTCAATGATAAAAGAAGAAGAAAAAAAATATGCAAATAATTTCAAAGTTTAAATTAAACCGAACTAAAAACAACTTTAATGATGAAGGTTGTTCAAGACAATGTTGAATAAAGTAGCTATTTCTATTCTTTTAAATAAACCTTTATGCAAATATGCAACCCTCTATGTTTTGAAACAAGACAAAAAAAAAAAAAAAAAAAAAAAGTAGTAATTAAATAAACAAAAGAAACTTTCAAAATGATAAATTCATGCTGAAAAAAAATTATGGTTACCCATTAAAACAACAAATATTGAAAATTAATTATAAATGCATAAACCTAAAAAAAGAAATGGTATATTCAACGTAAGATTCACAATATTATTTTTTATAGAAAAAAAGACAAATTATTTTCAGTTCAATTAAAATTTATACAAGAACAAAAGGTTTGAATATATACTTTTTTTCTTAATTTCGATGAAATTATTATCCAATTAAGTACAAAGAATCCTATAATACAATGTAATCACAAAAAAAGAAAAGAAAAAAAAAAAAAAAAAAGATTGTATCTACCGGCTGTTTTCTAAATTCAGATTTTTTTTTTAAACCCATAAATAAATATTTATGAAAGGCACATGTAGGAAAAATGCAGTGATTATGTTTGAATTTTAAAGTGGCTTCCTAATATGTTTTTGATGAATGGGATCTTCAATGTAGATACATGTTTTACGACGGAAAAAATAATACTCCTTCAGACCATTATTCATGATTTAGTTTATTTTTCTGACGGAAAATACTTTCATAAATTTATTACAACATAATGATAATTTTTTATAGAAAAACATTTTATCAACTTTTTTTTTTTTTTTTTTTTTTTTTTAAATTGAAAGAAAAAAATATTTTCATAGTTTTACATAAAAATATAGTTAGGCCCATCAAGGTAGTCTAAAAAAAAGGTTTCTCTTCAAAAGACACTGTTAAATTTACATAAAAGAGAATTTGGATTTGAGTAAATTTGAAATGTTATATTGTTTATGAATGTACATATATTTATTTCTCAACTTCACAATTCAGAAGACCTATAAGATTAATGAAAAAAAAAAAAAAACCCTAAAAACAACAACAACGGATGATAAGGCCTGTTTTGTAGCATATGATACAATCTTGCAAAAATACATGCTACGTATAATATATATTTATGGCATAGATAATTATAAATATGTGTGTTTGTATGTGTGTATTAAAACACTTCTTATATCGATTGACTGAATTTCAGCTATAGTATTGCATGAAAAAAAAAAAAAACAGTTATGTATTGCATGAAAAAAAAAATTTCACTGAGGAAGGGGATCGAGGAATTCCCGAAACGATCGTATGAGTATTTTTATCGTTCTGTACGTTATTTGTGCGTAAAAACCGTTGTTTAAGATTTTAGCTTTTTATTAGAATACGCACAAAGTTTATTCTATGCTTATGTATTGCATGATTATACACAACATATTATTATAGTACGTAATTCATCGTATGATAGATATATGTTTTACGACGGAAAAATAATACACCTTCGGACCATTATTTATGATTTAGTTTACTTTACTGACGGAAAATACTTTCATAAATTTATTACAACATAATGATAATTTTTTATAGAAAAACATTTTATCAACATTTTTTTTTTTTTTTTTTTTGTTAGTTTTAAAATTGAAAGAAAATTCCTAATTTTACATAAAAATATACTTACGCGCATCAAGGTAGTCTAAAAAAAGGTTTCTCTTTAAAGGACACTGTTAAATTTACATAAAAGAGCATTCGGATTTAAGTAAATTTGAAATGTTATATTATTTATGAATGTACTTATGTTTATTTCTCAATTTCACAATTCAGAAGTCCTGTAAGAATAATGAAAAAAAAAAAATCAACGGATGATAAGGCCTGTTTTATAGCTCAGGATACAATCTCGTAAATATAGATGCTGCATATAATATATATTTATGGCGTAGATAATTATAAATATATATTTGTTTGTATGTGCGTCTTAAAATACTTCTTGTATTGTCTTAACGAATTTCAGCTATGTATTGTATGATTATACGCAGTATATTACTATAATATGTAATTCATAGTATATTGTATAAATAAAACACAAATTTAACGGACATGTAACTACGAGCTAACCCGCTGAAAAGATCAAAAAGGCTGCTATGAGAAGCGAAGTTATAGGCGATTTCTTCGGCTATTAACTGCGGGCATGCGGCTAATGCAAAAGTATTGATTTTAATAAATCTCAAAAAATTATTTGAATACATTATTGCTATTTTTCATATAAAAGAGCTTTTTGGCGTAGTTAGGTAGCAATGCGAAAAAAATATATTAAGGCTGTTCTGAAATCCAAAGGAGCTACATTCTGACACATTTCTGAATTCATTTTTGCTCGTAAATGCGTGGAATTGGCAGGTGTTCCTATTCAGAATCTACGAAACCGAATGCGTTTTAATTTTTTTGGTAAAGGCAAAGGATTTTTCAGAAAATACTGTCAAAATATGCGTTTTGACCCGAATTCCCGACACGGCAGCGCTAGAAGGGAAAACTTACCATCATGTGGCAAAAATCGCTCATAACTTGAAAAGTAATTTATTTATGAAAAATGGTAAATTCTATTTGATTCCGGATCGCTGTTATAATGAGGCCTGTCAGTTTTACGCCTTTAAATTTTAAAATTAGTCAGAAAGTTTCGCGTTGTTGAACAAGGAATTTGAGAACAGCCTTAAATGTTAAAAAACATATTAGAGTTTGACAAAAAAAAAAAAAAAAAAAAAAAAAAAATCACGAGTGTTGTATAACCCGAGAAGCTGGGGACTTGCCAGATAACCCAGACTTGCCAGATTGGGAACTTTTTTGTACCCAGATCGTTGATTGTCACCGCTTTTTTTAAATAGAAATATTCGGCCTATTTAAAAATATATTAAAAATTCTGAAAAATAAGGCGAATTATACTATTTTAAAAAAAGCGGTGACAGTCAAATAATTTGAATTAAAAAACTCCCCAATCTGGCAACACTGGTTGGACCACTCTCTTTTTCATTAATGTGGATTCACAAATTTCCTGCTCCGCAACCCAAAACTTTCTGACACATATTATGACTCTTTTTTAAAAGTAAAGGCATAAAATTTGCAGACCTAACTATTAAAGTGATTTGGAATCTAATGACGTTTTCCAGTATTTGTTAAATAAATTACTTATCAAGTTATACAAGAGATTATTCTTACGTGACCACGGGATTTTCTCCCTTCCCGCGTTATCACGTCCGGAAATTCTGTTCAAAACGCCCACTTTAATAGTATTTTCTGAAAGATTTCTTGCTTTTGTCAAAAACGCAGAAAACGCTATTCGATTACACAGTTTCTGAATAATAACATCTGCCAATTTTGTGCGTTTCCGAACAAAAATGTGTCAGAGAGTAGCTTCTTTGGATTTGAGAACAACAACCTTAATATATAATTTGGAGCATAAAGATTTAAAATGGATATATGTTAATGGTAGGTAATTCTTCAAATGTACTTAGTCCACTCAAGAGTAGAATAATGAATGTAATACTTTAGTTACTGTCCTCATCGGAA
The DNA here is from genome assembly GCA_963932465.1 of Maratus speciosus. Lineage (NCBI taxonomy): Eukaryota > Metazoa > Arthropoda > Arachnida > Araneae > Salticidae > Maratus > Maratus speciosus. The sequence goes on from OZ010792.1 coordinate 558,559,592, forward strand.
CTTGTACCTTGAATTTGTTGCACTCAAGGGATACATTCTCCGTCTCTTTCTTCACACAAAATCGAAATTCCTTCTTCACTTCATTAACGTTTATTCGAAATACTGAAAGCATTAATAGTTTTTATTACAGTCATCCAACTGTCACTTTCTTCTTGTTTCAATAGTTTTTATGATCAATCTCGAAGTCTTCTGAGGGTAGTTTTTTTTTTTTTTAAATTATTTCTTTCGTTCGTTTTCTGCTATGATAGACCTCCAAAAGCGCTGAGTTGATTTTAAAAGGGCTACTTTTCATATGTAAATGGAGCGACACTTTTCTAATATGTATTTACTTAAGGTATGTAAGAGCCCACATTAAAATGGCCCTTTTGGAGAAAATTTTCAAGATTATTATTATTATTATTATTATTATTATTATTATTATTCAAAGAGCAATTTTTTGCGATTCCAAATTTGTCTTTATTTTATTCCTGCGATTATTAGAACAGGAGTTACGGTATGGACAATTTAATAAACAGGAAGGAATGTGTCAACTACCGGAAGTGGGCATAGGAAGGCCAAGAGAAATATAAACAATTTTCCTATGTATGATTTTCTTACTTTTTTACAGAAAAAACACTAATAAACCTTAATTGACACAAATCTATATAATTCCACGCCTTGTATTCAATATTATTTCAAATTTTAATTGCTTAAAAGGCGTACAGACAACAGAGTGAAAAAAATCCAAGCCGGGACACGAACTCGGGTCATCGGTATAGTCGGGCCATCGCCTTGGACACTTTCTCACTCTGTTGGCTGTACGCCTTTTAAGCAACTATAACGATGACCCGGGTTCGAGTCGCGGCTTGGACACTTTTTCACTCAAAACTTTAAAAGCAATGTACCAACTGTTTCCTGAAGATGGTCACAGATAATGACCGAAACGTCGATTGTTATAATTTTATTTTAATGTTTGTTTAGTTTTTAACTTTACAACATTTTGCATACACCCTTTAGTAAACTTGTGATTTTTTTTTTTTTTTTTTTTTTCATGCTGATATTGAAAAATAACAGTTTTACCGTTTGCAATAAAATATATAGTTTTTTTCACCTGAAAGAGTATCCTGGTCCTTTTTTGAGAAAACCTAATAGTATACCCGAACTAGAACAGAGCCTCTACTCGGACGCCTAATCTAAAGATTTACAGACGGAGAAATAAAGTTCTTCAAGATCCAGGTTTAGAGGTCTGCACGGGCCGGAATTTCCAGGCCCGGGCCCGGCCCGGTCCGAAGGAAAGCTATTTTGTCCCGGCCCGGTGTAAAAATTGAAAGTTCGGCCCGAGCCCGGCCCGGCCCGTTTACATTTTTACCATTCTCGGCCCGGCCCGTACAAAATTTAGTGAAAACAGGCCCGGCCCGACTAAATTTCTACAAAAAATTCCGTTTTTTCTCGACATACAATTAAGATTCTTTTAATGAATACTACATGCATATTTATGGGAACATTTTACAGTATATTTTTAATTACTATGTGTTCGCAAAATAGAAAACACACAATAGTAAACGTTAACGATTACTTACAGTGTTTTAGTCAACGTCTCTACAGACGTTTCCAAATTTAAATAAGGGTTCATTAAAAGATTATTGTAGTTTAGAATAAAGGGTTAAAAAACATGATAACATTTGAAGCTTATAATAAAAGGTAGATTTGTGAAAATATTTCTGTCATTTTTAAGGCTTTTCTCAAATCCAAAGGAGCTACATTTTGATACATTTATGAATTCATTTCTTTTCGGAAACGCATGAGATTGGCAGGTATTCTTATTCAGAAACCATGTAAATGCCGTTTTTTTCTTAGATAAAAGTAATATATCTTTCAGAAAATTCTGCCAAAGTTAGCGTTTTGAATCGAATTTCCGGAAGCGATAGCACAGGAAAAGAGAAAACGTACAGTCACGTGACAAGAGTCTCTGTTATCTCTGAACCTAATTTATGAAAAATGAAAACGCTATTCGATCCCAAATGCCTCCAATACTCAGGCCTGTTAATTTTATGCCTTTATAGTTAAAAATGAGTCAGAAAATGTGTCTGAGAGTTTCGCATTGTTGAGCAGTAAATATGAGAACCACCTTAAGGTACATTTCCAAAGATACTGTTAACAGAAGTTCATTATTGCTATTAATACTTTTACAAAACATAATGCCTGTCCTACACATCCTGAGAAGAATTAAGACCAGTTCCGTCCCGGCACAAGTCTGCCGAAAAAATTAAACCCGGGATCAGGCATCATGTAACTGTACGATGCCGATCTCTACGATGGACATGTTACATTTCTGTATTGATGTTGTTAAACTCGCATCGGCTCGTAACGCACATTTATACTTCTCGAAAAAGTCATATTCATTGGAAATGACCTCGTATTTTATCTGCTCCTCTCAAATTCTTATATCGGGCCGATAGGCCCGATTAATTTTTTTTATCGGCCCAGCCCGGCCCTGCTGGCCCGTTCAAATTTTTTGCCGGCCCGGCCCGTTTATTTTGTCTGTCGGTCCGGCCCGGCCCGTTTGAAAATTCCCCTCCATTCCGCCGGCCCGGCCCGTGCAGACCTCTATCCAGGTTATATGTAATCACCTAACCAAAACTAACCGAAATACACACACACACACAAAAGGAAAAACACTCAACTCGACGAGAATACAACCCGCAGAATAAAAATAAAAAAAAAAAAAACAAGAAAGAAAAAATCATGCCTCAAGCATAGATTACGAAACGCTTTCCAACATATTCAGAATAATGTAACAAAATTGCACAGTTTAAAAAATTCAAATTCTACGTCTAATCCAACCTTATGGAAACGCATTAACACATTTCAAAACCCAATTTTAGCTGTTTCCATCTACAATCGGAAAATTAACCGAATTTTTTCAGCAGCCCTCTATATAATATATAGATTCGTATCTGTTAATTCCATGCATGCCATAATTTACTTCACTTAAGAAATACAAATACTTCAGTTGAAAATTCCCCTTCAGCAATTTCCTCTAATAAGGAAAATGGTACATGAATACTTTTGTGCAGCCTTGCATTTGAGGTATAGAATTTACATATAACGAGTAAGATTTAAAAAAAAATTATTAAATTTAAAAGCGCATACCGTATTTTAAACCGTACACTCCAGCAATTATTACTCAAAGACAGTACTGTAACCGATTTCTTTTGAGTGTTCCTGTAAATGAATAAAAAATGCTATAAATGCCCTGTTCTAACGTGGTCGCAGTGAAATTCGGTGATTTATATCAGTTTCAATACATTTGAAATAGCGTCATGTCATTAAAATACTCTGCAACGATTTTTCCCCCTATACCATAATGTAATGGAATACTTTTGAGTGCCTCTGTAAATGAACCATTAAGCCTACATACTTCATATACAATACCAAACATGCTTTGGTGACCCTAAATAAGGTTTATCAATTGCATGAAAATCAGAGTCTATTCATGGGAGTTAGAGCGTGGACAGACGGACAGACAAACCGAATGCATAAACACTTTTCAACTTTGTTGGAAAGTATTAAAAATTAACCAATTCAACCAGAAGCAGGACAGGATACAGGTCATGAATTTCATTTGAAACCATGTCTCGTATATAGTTTGTCAAATAAACGGAAGAAATGGCATAAAGAAAGGAAGAAAAAATGCAACCACGGGCCATAAATTTTTCTTCCAGTTTCTGTCCTTCAAATTCTTAAGAAAAAAAAAATCTTCTGCAGCAGTTTTGATAAGATAGCAAGCAGACAATGACCATGACGCTCGTAATTTATGCTGCCGGTTAAAATTGTTTTATATTATAAAAATAACGTATCAAATGCTGCGATGACTTAAGGATAGAAATAATGTGGATTACTTCACGTGCTACATTGTAACATAAAATCTTCATATCGTAAATCTTATCTAATAAAATTCTTGACAGACACACCATGATAAGCCTGATATATACTTTTTTTTCTGGGAAAGTTCCAGTACATAATTTCAAAATGTGATCGTAAAATAAATAGGCCATTTAAAAAAAAAAAAAAAAAAAAAAAAAAAAAGGCGTCCGAATTAAGTATAAAAAGACATAATGTTCGAGGTAAAATATGCTTCGAGGCATTTTCCTTAAGGTACACATTAAATTACATGTAGGATGCTAGATTTATAATATTTGCGAAGTTTTCCCCAAAGAGATGAAAAAAAAAAAAAAAACTAAAATAAGGAAATTGTCACCTTACACTTTTTATTTTCATCTAAGAAAATAATGCCTCAGACACCTAATACATACAGTCGAACCCGGTTAAGAGGCTCCCGGTTAATACGCGATCCTGCTTAATATGCGGATTTTTTCCAGCACTTTATCGCCATTAGACTAATTTAAAAATATCACGTTTAATACGAGAACAGTTATTACGCGATCCCGCTTAATACGGGATAGAGTTTCAGTGCTGTTGTATATTTCTTTTTATGTTCTATGTTTTTGTTTAACTTTTTGTTATTCTAACAATATTTTTTACGCAAAGATTAATAAAGACAGTTTTTCTTATATGATTTTAATAACTGGAATGTGCTTGAAAAATTTAATATTTTTGGTTTGTGTTAAAAAAATTACGCTATAAGGAAAATTATATTTGTTTGAAATTTATTCCTTTATTTTTAGTTGCAACGTATTAATAAACAATAAAGCCATTTTCGAACCCATATTTATTTTCAATTATCCCCCCAGTCGGTCCTATAAAAATAAACAACCGAGTACAGTTAAATTTTAATCTAAATATGCGTAAAAAAAAACACAATTTTCGTTAGTAAACCTATATTTCGAGTTGAGAAAACTGATTAATATACTATAATAACGTCTCAGAAACGTTTCTAAAAATCAGCGACAGCAAAAGAAACTTTGTTTTTATAAAAACTCCTTTAAATCTCGAAAATACATTAATTTCTGAGGTTTCTAAAGTCAAAAGAATGCTTTTCAGAAACGTGGGTAACTCGAAAGAGGTTACTGTACATTTTAGTTTGTAGTTACAGTATAATTTCTTACATTCAAAAAATTTTTTACAGTGCAAAGGAAAAACCACAGCCAATTTATGATCCAATGTTTTTCATTTTATACTTCAATGTTTTCTTTCTGTAAGTATTTTACCAATTAAGGGTTCAACCTACGTAGGTTTACAGTTCAGTACCGTTCCATTTCCTGGTTCATGTAAAGTAGCAAATCACCAACCTATTATGATTATTTAACCTCTTTGTGCTCACGACTTGACTTTATCATGAACTTTAGTGGTTATTCTCACCTCAGCATTTGAAATGTCATGGTTATACTCATCATTTGTTTTTATTATTGTCTCTATATCACTATTTTATTTTTCTGTTCAGTTTCGGCATACCTTAGCCTCGGTCTCTCTCGTATTGTTTTACCTCGGCAGTGAATTCTTGTATTTTTAAAGACACACTAGATGGTCATTAATCACCTGAGACTTCCCATTTTTGGCATTTTTTCGAATATTTAAAGATATACTTGTCGAATTCTTCTGTAACTTCAGGATTATAAAGAATATGTTTGACCTCATGTTTATCAATGTTGATTTGATAAGGAAAACAATTAGGGGGCCAACAGAAAGTCAAAGAAAAATAATAACATCTAGGATCAACCTGTAAAATAAAATGCACGAAATAATCTATCGTTATAGAGCATACAAATATATGGATATTGCACAATATGTGTATTCATTTGTGTAAGAATAACACATATGTTTAGGGGGATACAGCGATTTTTTTTAATACCTTAACACTAGAAAGACGGGGAATTTTACTCAGATTTTATAAAAATATTTCACACCAGAATTTCTTCTTTAAATTATTAACTTATTTATTTTACTAGTTTATATATATATATATATATATATATCTTTTAAACTAGTTTTATAAAGAAATTTCTGGCTCGAATGAAATATATTCATTTGGTAGCGGTCAAAATGACTGCTCGCCGTCTTTCTTGTGTTAACTTACATTTACGTTTCAACATTCTGGGTCCAAAACATAAACAAGATCGAGCAGCCTTCGAGCCATTCCACGGTTCGGCAAATCGCTCCTAAGTTGTACCAAACGCGCACGATTTACGGAATGTAAATACATGTGTAAGTTCCAACTGGTTTAATTTTGTGGAATACTTGATAAGTACAGTGAAATACGTTTAACACGAAAACGCTTAACATGAAAAATCGGTTAACACGAAATGATATAGCGGTCCGGACACTATACTATGCAATTTAATACTTTTTAACACGAAACAAAAATCGTTTAACACGAAAAAAATTTTTCACTTTCGATGTAGTTAGTTTGAGTTGAAATTGGTGAAATTCTGTGTTAAAACCACTGAATTTTGCGTGAAAATCAGTGAATTTCGTGTTCTTTTGTAAATTAGCTTATGTTTTATGATCACAATGGCTGAGAAATCGGTGCGAAAGCAAACAGCTATTTTGCTTCAAATGAAGATGAAGCTGCTTAATACAACTGATGAAAAAGAAGGACGAAAACAGAAATCTGTAAAGAGTTTGGCATTGTCAATTCTAATTTATCAACGATAATAAAAAACAGGGATTCCAACGTAAATGTTTGAGCGCAGTATGTTTAAGCCACAGAGAAAACGTATGAGAACCGCTAAGCACGAAGATTTAGAAACAGTTTTGCTTATTTGATTCAAACAAAGATCTCAGAATACTGAAAAAGACACTTCAAAAAAAGATATAAAATTAAGATATAAAAAAGATGATTTTTTTCACCCGAAAACAATATATATTTTTTACTTGCTATTTATCCCAATGGCTGCAACCTACTTAGTAGTTTAACAGGAAATCGAAATGAAATTTGACGACGTAGAAAATATTTGTGAATTTTGTTCTTTTTTTGCGAATCGTTTAACGCGAAATTCTTTTAACACGGAAAAAAATTTTCGGCGCCCTCAATTTCGTGTTAAACGTATTTCACTGCAATTACAACGTGATGTAATAATTGTGGTCGATACACCACAAATGGTTTATTAGTAATCCCGTTAGCCTTTACTGTCACAACACGGACCATGCCCGTGATATTTACATTTGGCTCGATCACTGTACCAGGGTACCATTGTACCCATGCCCGTGATAATCAGTTACGGTCCGAATACAAGACGACATGTCTCAGACGTAGTTGTAGGTTAAGGGGTTAAGTTGCCCCCCCCCCCCTGTCGCGTTTACCGACGATTCTGCTCCAGCTGAATATTTTTTTAAATATATATATACAGGGTGTTCATAATTAAACGACCCTACTTTAAAGTTGTCTACATACTATTGGTCAGAAAGTTGTGAAATTTTGTGACGGACATAATAAAGGCATGGGAATTTGTTTGAGCGAAAAAAAAATAGTTCAAAATTTCGCCACCAGAGGGCGTTTTAAAAATAAATTACACATTTAGCCACCGTCCACTGAATACTAGGCCTGAGCCCTGAGAAAAAAAATTTTGGCTGTCGTCGGTGGATTTTTATTTTTATTTTTTCAGAGATTGTACGGCCCGTTCAATTTGAACACTAATAATTTTTTTTTTAAGTTTTACGCTTTATTTTTTTTTCAGGGGGCGGTCTGTATATTTGCCTTATTTAATCTGAAAAAAAAATAAAGCGTAAAAAAAAAAAAAAAGAAAAGTGTAATACATTAAAAAACGATCTCTGGTGGCGAAATTTTAAACTGGATTTCTTTTTACAAATTCCCATTTCTTTATTACGTCCGTGATAAGATTTCACAACTTTCTGACCTATAGTTTTGTCTGTAGGCAACTTTAAAGTAGGGTCGTTTAATGATGGGCACCCCGTATATATTTTAACCTTAACAAAGGTGCCCAGCAGGGACATCTATGCTCCATAGATTCATCGCCAGAGCATTCCCCTTTGGCAGTAAAACCCATGGTTGCAGTTACTACGTCACCAAAATTTGGTTCAACCTAGCACGACAATTTTAACACATTATGAAAACCTATATTCTATATCAGTATTTATAAAATCTGCATAAAAGTTGGTGTTGCATCAAAAATAACATTATTTCCAATGTTTACGTTATAAAAATCTAAACTAAAACTGCAGACAATAACTCACAAACAAGCAAACAAACTTCAAAATTTCATAATAACGGGAAATGAGTTTAAAATGAAGATAAAATATTTATTTTGTGATGATAATCATATTATCAATGATAAAATGTTAGCATACAAAACTCATTATTCCAAGCGCAATTAGTAGGAAAAGGAAAAAAAAAAGTTAGCCAGTTTGAACTGCGACTTTTCAGATGCAAAGTGATTTATGTCCCTTCTGGCTAATTAACACCGGAGTTCGCTAAATATATTCCCCAAATTTCCTATTTGAGACGAAAGAGAATATAAAAATGCGAACCGCACTAATTTCCGGAGCAGAAACATGAAAAGAAGAACGAATTTTCAAGCAGAATACAAATGTATAACAATTGTCGCCATTTAACATGGATGTCGTGAAACTGAAAATTCGAGACAAACTTTTAGAAGATAACAGAATTCTGCATTAAAACGAGTGTTTTAAATTAAAAACAGAAATCAGACAATAGACTGACAGTTGTTTGCATAAATTATTATGTCTAAAAATAACATATTTCATTTCTTGCTCATCAAATTTTAAAGCTGGCAAAGGAATTAAAAATAATAAAAAACAATAATAATGCTGCTTCTCTTCCCATATGTTTACTTTAGGGCGACGTTCTTGTTTGGAGAAATTTCTCGTTTATTAAATAAAAACAAGCGTTAATTAATTTAAAGAATCAGAAAAGTCTCTGTAAAATTTAATTATGAATAAATAACAAGCATTTTATAAACCAAGAACATAAGGATGTTTAATGAACCAATAACCAATGAAAACATTTCAGAATACAGTGATACTTTGGCTAACGAATGCTTTTGCTAAGGCTAATGTCAGACGAAAGTTTATTTGCACGCTTTACGTTTCAATATGGAAAAGAAACACCTTCGCTAGCAGGTATTTCTTTTTCATGTTGAACAAAAAGCGTGCAAATAGTCGTTCGTCTGACATTAGCGTTATTGTCTGAATAAATATTTTGTTAGCCGAATATAAAAAAAAGAAAAAGAAATCTTTAGCCAATTTCTCCCTAGGTTAATGTCCGACTAACGTCTATTTGCACGCTTTTTGTTTCAACATGAAAAAGAAACACCTGCTAATAAAGGTGTTTCTTTTTCATGTTAAAACAAAAAGCGTGCGAATAGTCGTTCGTCTGACATTACCCCTAAGGCTTTATTGAGCACACGTGTTAACGTAACTCAGCCGCAATGCATTTCAATTAGACGAGAAATCATGATTCAGTTAACGAATATTCTTCAATCAATACATCAGTTAAACTTCTAAAGATCATACATTTTCAATTTTTACACCATCGTATACCAAAAGAAATGTACTGTAAAATGCAATTTTTTAAAAACTGTATCTCAATTGACTGATTTATTATGATTTTTAAAATAAACTTCATGCATGAATTTTTTAAACATTATGGAAGAATTAAATTTGCCCTTAAAACAATATAAATAGTTAGCATTGGTCTCTGACTTATTTTTCAAAACGAAATTAAAAACTTTACCCGTCTATTATATTTAAAAGTGACTGTCCGTTTATATTTTCACAGCTACTTCCTCCTAGAACATGGAATGAATTGTATTTTTCAAGAAAATTTCAAGAAATACAAACTTATTTTCACATATTCAAGCTTCAGGAATCAGTTTATCTTAGAAAGCAAAAAATCGTCTGTCGACTGGAATGTTGACGATTCCTACTGATGTAAAAAGAAAAAAAAAATCATCGTTGCTAACAGATTTTCAAGGATTTCCTTAAGAAGGCGATTAAACTTTTTTACAAGGACGTTAAAACAAATGTTTTAGCGAGAAACATTATATTTCTCTAAGTATTTATTTTAATTCATAAATAGAAAAAATGCTTTTGAATAAATTCACCAAAACAAAGTGATTTTTGTATAAGTTCATCCAAATGAAGTCATTTCTACCAACTCCAAAATTAGAAGTCAAATCTTGGAAGAACAAAAAACTTTTGGGAAATAAAGTTATAGCATTTTCATTGGGAAAGCTTTTGACTTAAATTGTAAATATAATTTATTATTTGAAATATTGTACTTAATAAAATTAATACTATAATTACCTTCTAAATTTACAATAACAGGGTGGCGAGTGGTCAGGGAAAAACACAGTCAAAAAAAGAGGTAAGTACCAGTATTTTCTTAGAGAAAATGCTTGAAATAATGTAAAGGGATTAAAGAAGGTTAATTTCTCTTTAAAAAAATACTGGTATTTAACACCTTTTTTAACTGTGTTTTTCCCTGACCACTCGCCACCCTGAATAAAGTTACATCCCATTTTCCTCCAAACAATCTAGTGAAAATAAAAGCAACACATAGGATTGACACGCAACTAATAACTATAAAAGCACACATCTTGGTACGATGAAAACAACAATATGTATTTCCAACGAGCTATGGAGTTTAATTAAAACATTTAAATTAAAAATATATATGTCGCAGGAAGTAAGATCTGAAAAAGGAACTATTAGGATGAACTAATCTTGTATTTAATTTAAATACCAGGAGAAAACAAGAATGATATAAACCAAGCATCACATAGTTTAGTTATTTGCATGAAAATTAGTGAGCATTACAGTTATTTTTATAACTGCTTTCTTCGTTCAGAGCTTGCATACGAATATAATGAAAAATACGGAAATTTTGAAGCAATTTGAATCTGTCGTAAAATATCCTTTGGGGGGGGGAAATATTGACGATGTCAGGGTTCTGGAAATCGAATTCAATATAGAAAATTCATACTTTACGTACAGATTCGACACAATTCTTCTTATTATACGAAATTAATGTACTTCAATAACTTATTAATGCATTTTAAAAGCAGATATGTATGATCTCTATTTATAAGTAATTAGTAATTTAATTGTCTATAAAAATATAATATATTTCAAATATTCCGTTCTTATATAGGCAGACTTTGTCTACTACGCTGGTCCATTTCTCCAAATGAACCTTGAATCAAACGAAATATATCGGTGAATCTGATTTTGTCTTTTAAGGGGTCTCAGGACTCTTAAAATTGGGAAAAAAAGGGACCATTTTCAACATTTAATATCTTAAAACGTATTTGATTTAAAAACACAATTTCAATTGGCATGAAAGATAAGTATTTTCTTTCATTTCATGTATTTAAAAAATTGCAAGATGCAGAATTAATGTTCATAGGGGGCTCCACACTGTCAGGCATTTGCCGAGCAGAAAATCGGTATGACAGCTTACGCGCGCAGGGTTACAAAATAAATTTTGCAACTAGAACGAATTTTTTTGTGCCTAATTATACTTCAGATTATAAGAATTATCCTGAACCTAAATAAATTTGTGTTTAAAGCATTTTTATATTTTTATGCAAAGTTGTATTTAGCTAATACAAAATTTTGAAAATTTCAACAGTATAATCACCTAAAAAATATATACAGGGTGTCCGGTCTCAACGGTGTCCAATGGCTAATTCGTAAACCGTTAGTCATAGACATATAGTTCCAATTACAAAAATGTTTTAAATGAGGTAAAGAAGTATTATTAAAGCGATTTGGGTCAAGAAAAACATTTATTTTAAAATTACGAAATTTAAATTTTTATACGGTCCCCCGGTCCTATAAGTGATATTTAGTAAACTTTTCCCATTCCTCTAACAAGTACGGTAAAAAAAGCCCGATTCATCTAACCCTAAAATTGACCGAGTTATGACATTTTCAATTTTATGACTTAAACCACTTTTCTGTAACTGAAAACAGATGAATTGGAACAAGCTTTCGGGGGTCGTACGCGAAGTGCTTAAAGTATTATAAAGGGCGTCCACTCCAAACGATGCTCAATGGCTAATTCCTAAACCGTTAGTCAAAGACATATAGTTCCAATTACAAAAAAGTTTTAAATAATATAAAGAAGCATTTTTAAAGCGATTTAACAGAAGGTGCTTCCCCCGTATAAATATCACGGTAGTGTTAATTTTTAGTAATTAACTTTCAGATTGGTTAAAATAATTGAAGAAGTGAGTTTCAAAACTCGCCTTATCGAGAAAATCAAATTTTGGGAAATCGCGTAAAACTTTAAACGCGCCCATTGGTATTCATTGAAAATTTAGAGATTGTAGTGTTTGATTGGTACAGTTATACCAATAGAATAGATTGATAGAGAAACACGATTTTTTAAATTTCGGATAAGGTCAGTTTCGAAACTGACGTCCTCAATAATTTAATGTATGTTTTGATTTAACAATATTTTTCCCTAATTTTTAATTAAAAAATAATTAAAAAAATAACTGATCTAATAAATATTTGCTGAAGGGAGAGACAGTGGAATTTTCAGAAGGGGCAGGGGTGTAAAAAAAATAATAATAATAATTATTATTTTTATCGTTACAATAAAATGACAAATGGAACAAAATCTTTAAAAATGAAATGTTAATTAAAAGAGAGAATGTGAGCGGTTATATGGTGTACGACCTTTAATGGATAAATCTGTGCTCTATTAGAACAAAATATTAAAATATTGTAACGATTTTGTTATGTTTATTTAAATCATTGAAGTAATCGCACAGGTTGAATCATATAATTCAAATAATTGATGTGTATTGTAAAAGAAAATAAAAGTGATACGAGGATCATTTTCAAAAATGGACATATTAATTTCCTTCCTTCCTATTAATTTAATTCCTTTCTTAATTCAAAAGTTATGTATAAAAATATAGGCATACAAAAAAAAAAAAAAAAAAAAAAAAAAAACCATTAAGATGGTACAAACAAATTACTTACAAATTGAGTTTTCTTGTGTCTGTGCTTGGGACGGGAAGGATGAAGGGGGGGGGGGGGATGTAACAAAATTTTGGAGCGGAGATTTCAGGGGGAATTGATAGGGCTGTTTAGTCTTCATTAGTACAACATATATTGCTGCATAAAAAAATGTAGATTTCAAGATTATAAACTTTGTGTGTATGAGAGCCAGTGAGGGAAAAGTTTAAATTGCAATTTCAGGTGGAATTTAGATTATAGATTACTTATTAATTGTTGCAGCAATAAAGACAACCTTTTTCCCCAAGCTTTACAGCGTGATAATTCTTTGCACATCAGTAGATTTTCGTTTTTTTTTTTTTTTTTTAAGACTTCATGTAAATTAATCGGCCCCTTAAATTTCTACTTCCCCACTTTTTGCTTCACCTGCACGCAAAGTTCAAAATTTATAGAGGTTTATATATATTTTTTTACTATTCTACTCTATTTGTCTAATTAAATAATGCATCTTCTAAAACTCCACGCCCGTTAAAAATTTTATTTCCTATTGTCTTAATTACAACACTTAATTATTAGAGCATAAAGAGGTAATAATTTAAAAAAATTATTAAATTTAAAATCGTTAAAAAAAGATTCAAATTTATAATTTATATAAGCAATTATAGATTTCAATTATAATTTTATTTAAGTATAAATTACTGATAAAATTAAAAATATATTTAAATTAAAAAATATAAAAAAGTATATTAAATTTAAAATTATTAAAATTAATAACTTTATTAAAATGTTAAGAAAATTTTCTACTTTGTCTTTGTAGTTAGCCGTTACTTTATAGTTGTAAGTTAAGTAAGTAAGTTACTAATCATCTCAATCCTCCCTAAAATTTATACTCTCCCCCCCCCCACACACACAAATTTTGCTCGGCCAATACATACTGTCTAAAATTATGTATGTATTTTTCCCTATAATTTATTTTATTATGCAATAAATAACTAATCAATCTACTACACCAAACCCCCTAAAAATTCTACTCTCTCTTCCCCCAACTCACGCGAAAACACCCGTTCGCTATTCTTAATCCCATGGAAATATTTCTTTAAGATAGCTCGTCGCAGAATATCCCCCGCCCCCCCTTCTGTTGTTGATGATACAGATTACCCCTTTTTTTTGTTCGAGCGCGGAGGCGATATTTACACATTAAAAGTTTAAATAACGCAAGTTAATATTTAGAATTGATTGATTGGATAAAAAAAAAAAAAAAAAAAAAAAATCCAAATAGGAAACTAATTTAATATAAATCTATTAATCCTAAGATAGTTTAGTTTTTCTAATTCTCCTGGTCCTCATACGAATCACTTTTTTTATCGAAACTCTGTCCTCTGATGGCTTTCATCAAGCACGATTCCCGCGAAGAATTGTCACTTTGATGCTGAAACTCTGACCAATCAAATTACGAGATACAGCATAAATGGCAAAATGTGGTTGGAAAAAAAAATATTTTGTTTTAATATGCGAGAATGAACAAAAATATCAAAATATATTTGTAATGTTAATTTACTATCAATGTTTAATGTTAAATTTTATATCTGACGATTATTTTTATTTCTAGTAAATTTGTGACTGACCCCTATTTTGCAGCAAAAAAGATACTCCAACTTTAAACATCTATTATTCGGTCAGTTTTAATCGCAGAGGAATGGGACTTTTTTTGTCTTACTTGTCAGTGAAAAAGGATATTATTACTAAATATCACTTATAGGACCTGGGGACCGTATAAAAATTTTAATTTCGTAATTTTTTAAAAAATGTTTTCCTTGACCCAAATCGCTTTAAAAATACTTCTTTACCTCATTTGAAACATTTTTGCAATTGGAACTATATTTCTATGACTATCGGTCTAGGAATTAGCCATTGGACACCGTTGAGACCGGACACCTGTATATATTTTTTAATAATAAAAATGAAATTTTAGGTTCAGTTTATACAGACTAACATGAAACATGTTTTGAAATTTTCATGAAAAAATATTCAGAAGTTTTTGAGATATCTTGCACGTTATGCCCAAAAATGTCATTTGGAGAAAAATGACTTCAAACTTTCGGCAATGCCGCTTCAGCTATTGCGCGGGTATAATTCTTAAAGCCATAACTTAAGTTCGAATGGGAATTTCAAGAATATAATTGTATCAAAATGTTCAGAAAAGATAGAAGTTTAACATCTTAAAAAAAGAAAAAAAAAAAAAAATCGAAAATTTTGACGTTTTAAGAGTCTTGAGACCCCTTAAAGCAACATAGAACTTCACCTGGAATGACTTTCCGCATTGCTAACAATGCAAGTCACAACAAAATCCATCCAGCACAATATTTTTAAAAGGCTAATCTTCGACAATCGGGTTCTGATTACAGAATTTCCCTCCTATTTCTACAACTAAGCAATGCAGAACGATGTAAAATATACTAACCCATCCCTAAAAACATATCTGACTCACAGTCCACCATTCGTCGAAATCCATTCACAAAACCTTTCTAAAAAGGCCGATCTATCATAACAGGATTAATCGGGTTATAGAAATTTTCCCAATAGCTCTATAACTAAGCAATGTCGAAGAATATGCTATATGCTATAAAACCTTCCACAAAAAATTACATAACTAACAGGGCAAGTTCCATCGAAATCCATTCATCAGAATCTTTTTTTAGAAAGGCTGAATTTTCATAATTAGGTTCATCTGCTACAGAACTTTTTTCCATAATTCTTTCAAACTAAACACTATAGAAGGATAAGCTATATACGAAAACCTTTTCTGAAAAATTATCTAACTAACAGTGTAAATCCCATTAAAATCCATTTAGCCGAACTCAAGTTATAAGCGGATGGAACAAATTCCCATTTGAATTTTATATGTAAAAGGTGTTTTTTTTTTTGTTTGTTTTTTTAAATGTGGTGTGGTTTTGAAATTGGCAACACTGTTTCTACGTTTCTAGTCACAGTCCATTTGACAGTTGACAGATGATTTGTTCAATATGTTTCCCCCTTTCACCATGAATAGGCTTACGTCAGAACAACGATTGCAAAACACCATCAGTTTATCACGAGAGACATTCAACGAGCGCATAATATCGCGTAATGGACCTGTGATGAACTGGCCTCCATGATCATGTGATCTCACACCAACGGATTATTTTCTGTGGGGATATGTGAAGTCGCTGGTCTACGCCGACAAACAAAGGACGTCCGACCACTTGGAAATGAACATTCGCCGCGTTATTACTGATATACGGTCCCAGGTGCTCGATAAAATGGTCGGAAATTGGACTTCCAGACTGCGCTTCATTCGAACATGCCACAGCGCCCATATGACCGAAATCATTTTTAAACATTAATGACATAAATTTATTTATTTAATAAAATCAATATCAGGGTCATTAACATTATTTTTATGGCTTTTATTTCGTTTTAAATTTGTATACCTCTAAAAAAAAAAAAAAAAAAAAAAAAAAAAAAAAAAAAAAAAAAAAAATTACCCTTTACATACTATATATCCACATCGCATAATCACATCTACAAAAAATATTTTTTATATTTGTTTCGTTTTAACTGGCTGTTACTTTAAGGGGATTCTTCAAGAACTTGAAAACACACGCTCCTTAATGTTAATCCTATGGGCAGCTTATTTTCGAATTTCTCGTTTCAATTTGAATATTTTTAAACGATTTTGTTTTTCTGCATAGGATAGCTGAGCTCAATCTTTACTATGACTCTTTTTTACTTTTTCGATTTTGGTTGCAGATATTTTTTAAAAAGGTACTTTCAGTTTCGAAACCGGTTCCGAAAGTGAAAGCACCTTTTTAAAAAAAAATCTGCAACCAAAATCGAAAAAGTAAAAAAGAGTCATAGTAAAGCTGAAGCTCAGCTATCTTCTGCAAAAAAAATCGTTTAAAAATATTCAAATTGAAACGAAAAATTCGAAAATAACCTGCCCATAGGATTAACATTAAGGAGCGTGTGTTTTCAAGTGCGTGAAGAATCCCCTTAAGGGCACATGGAACTTAAATTGTTCAAATTTTTGAGTTTTCAATTATCGTTCTAAAAAATAGAGCTAAAAATTTATGGTTCTAAAAAATTATGGAACTAAAAGGTTATGTGCTGGAAGGTTTTAAAATAATGTATTTTATACATTATGGGTATGTATATAGTTTTTTGCCTTTTTCTCGAAATGTCGTCTTTTTTTATGCTTTGGTACATTTTTCTAAAATTCTATATTAGGTAAACATTTGAAACTTTCCAAAATTGTGCAACTAACTTAAAATATCTAACATTATAGATCCGAGAGAAAAAAAATTTAAAATAATGAAAACTATGTTCTTAAAATTTTTAGGATTTTCAAAGTTTTTTAGTAAAATTTTTTAATTTTATTTCTTTTAAGCCAAAAAGAAATTTACTTCTTGTTATTCTCAAATAGTATGTTTACCGACACCATAAAAAATTAAATATTTTACAGTTTTTTAGAAAAGTGTACCGAACTGATTGTTCAAAAGATTTCATAGAGATATATGTAAAAATAGTTAATTTCTCTTGCTTTATACATGGGTTATAATGTGTATATTACTGAAAAAAAAATCATTTCCATTTCTATTTTTAAGTAAAACACATGATGTCAAATATTTCGCAAAAACTGCTTCATTTTACTTGTCGAGATGTTTCATGTACCCTTAAATATAACAACTTTCCTTATATGGCAATTTATTGACTTTTATCGCATACAAAGTGTTACTTAGGTAATGATGAATATATGAAATTGCCGTGTTCCTTAACGCCCTGGATTTACCTGAACAGTATTCAATAACATTCTACTATCAAACCATAATGAAGGGTTTCAGAATTCAACCAGACATTTAACCAACGGCAGTATTCTGCGTGGTTTCATTACACACACACGAACGAGCAATCAATTAGTAATTTAATAATTTTAATCAATTTCAATTTTAGCGAAACAGGATGAATGTGGGGAACTAACATTCTACTATTTCATTATTGCATGGATGCAAATTGCAATATGCTTTAAATTTCCTCACCCGCAATTGCATTACATAAAGGACTCGTGACAAGAAATTAAGGCTGTTCTTAACTTCTCTGCTCAATAACGCAAAACGTTTTGACACATTTAAAAATTCATTTTTTAACGGAAAGGTATAAAATTGGAAAACCTGGCCACTGAAGCAATTTGGAATTGAACTGTTTTTTTCCATTTTTTGATCCATCAATTACCTATTGAGT